>PVJD01001513.1:0-261863 GCA_004026545.1 Mormoops blainvillei
CCCTCCAGGACGCAGTGGTCCTTCGACCTTGTCAAATGGGCGCTAATCATGCCTGCAGATTGACGTCACGGGACTGTTTACGGAGCAGCCCTGCCGGAGCGGTTAGATGGTTCAGGCCAACATTGCTCCGAAAAATGCTGGGAATGCATCTCAAATGGGCAGCCGGAGACTTGCCTTAACTTTTATTGCTATTTTTAAGATACCTCTTCCCTGGCGAGGCTGGGTTGGAGCTGGAGACCTCGGTTTCATTTGACCACATTTATCTCCAGAGGTCACTGAAAGCTAAGAATAAGAAGGGTCATTGAGTTCCCAACCCTATTTGCCAGAAAATCAGGGCAAACTTCACTTCCCACCACGGAAGCAGTTTTAAATACAGGCTTTGGGGCTAGCTACAGAATTGTCTGTTTCTCCCTCTCTCTCTGTCTTTCCCTCTCTGTCTTTCCCTCCTTCTCTCTCCCTCTCTCCTTTATTTCTATTTTTAGTCACTGACAAATCCCAGCTTACAAAGACATCAGCAGGTTATACCTCCATCTCCTAAATCCCTGGAGAATTTGATGACCCAGACAAGTTCACACAGCGTGCATTGAGTAGGACTCATCTGACGTAGAGATTTCCATCAATAATTCTCAACCACCTAGGCAAGGTAGCTGGCAAAATATACTTATTTTAGAGGGTCTGTCTAGATGATATGCTGACCCTGCTCTCTAGACATCTGTCCACACTTTAGAATAGGACATCTCTTTATTTCTAATGTAACCTACTAGTCTTCACCCTACGGTCAGAGATAACACCAAGGAAAAGCTTGAGCTCATCACTGTTCCCTTAAGCCCCCTCAGTGGCTTTGTGCTGCCCCAAGGGGGACTCCATACACCTCCAAATGACCAATACACTCTTCTCAGTCTGGCTTTTGTGCCTCTTTCCAGTCTCATCTCTCTTAGCTGACCTCTCTCACTCTAGCCCCAACTACTGGGCACAAACTCACCCCTCCACCTGGAAACCACCACTCTGCCCAGACCTCCTTCTCCACTGGACATCTCCGGTACCATCCACCACTGCTCTTCCCACCCGGCTCACCACCCAGGCCAGCGTGGTCATGTGAATGAGGAGTTTCAACAAGATGATCCTTCTGGCCACTCTTGTACTGATTATTCTTCAGGCTCTGCCTCCCTTGAAGCTTTCCCTGAACATTTAGGCCTGAGCCAGGTGTATGGCCTCTGTCCTCAGGGCTCTCAGAGTTCCCTATGCTGACACTATTGTGAGTGATTAAAGCTATATTTTAGCTGCTTATTTACTTACTCATCTCCTCTATCTAGACTCCTTGAGGGAGGCACTTTGTCTTATTCCCATCATATAACCAATGTCAAGCCTTTAGTAAGGTCTCAGAACCAGTTGTATCAGTGAACCTATAATCCCCACTGGTACTAAATAAAGAAAAAATATCAGATGCTCCAAAAGTCATTTTGGTTTGATTCAGGAATGATCTATTTTTTGTGAATAAATTTTCTTGGCAGAAATATAGAATACACTTCCTATGCATGCACCCAGTGATAATTCTGCCACTCAGTCACAAAATTTTTTAAAAATGGGTCCCAGATAAGCCATGATCCCATCTGCTTGCATGGAAACAATGGATGGAAGAGTTACTAGGGTTTTACATCTGGCTGAAAAATCCAGTGACTCCGAAGGCAGATATAAGAAAGCTTGATCTGATCCATGTGTGCTAATACCTGATGTCGGGGGAACTTTTTGTTTTAGCTGAGGAGTGTCCATTCATCTTGTCTTCTCTCCATGGAACTACCTCCAGCTAAGGGATCATGTGCTTCAGTTGGAGATAATTTCACCCCCAAACCCAACCCCAGTGGCCCCAAATGCCATGGAGAGCATCACATTTCCCTGATTACAGCGATTGGTTCTGGGTAGGGCACGCATACTGATCCTAGTCAATGAGCTGCAGTGAGAGTTTTTCTGGGGTCTTTGGGAAAGAGGTATGGGCTTTTATCCCACCAGCCTGTAGCTGCTGGCAGTCATATAGATCTTGAAACTATAGTCAACATCAGTTGGAATGGACTTGGCAGATGGAGAAAGATTTGGTTGGTACAAACATGATTGAATCAAACTTTGCCTGAAGTTAAGCCTACCCTCGACTCTCAATATGGGGTCATTAAAGTCCCTTTGTGTTTAAGGCAGTTTAGGCCACTGGTATATCCAGAAATCATATTCATATATGTTACTGGAAGATCTGATGCTCAGGGGTAACGTCAGAGAACCTCAGTGTTCTGGACAAACATGTGATTCTAGGCTAACTAAAGAAGCAGATTATGTTAACCTTGCCTCCCCTTGCAATCAGTCACACTAGCATTGCTCCCCCTCTGCACATAGGGGTGGAGACTTGTGTTATTGGATAGATATGAATTGTAGTTCAGGATCTGTCACTAGACACCTCTGTAATCTTGGCGAACCCTTCAACTTTCTAAGCCTCAGATTATTTGTCTGCAGAATAAGGAGTTTCAACGTGATGATTTCTGTGGTACCTTCCAGTTATTAAAACGATTGTCTAATTCTTGCCTTTCTGTGCCTGCTTGTTTAATATAAACCTATTGACTGATTCCATGCACCCTGCTGGGGCAGATCTAGATGCTACCAGGAAATGCCTAGAGCTGGTACAGACCCTCTCTGAGCAATAGAATTATGTCTGCTGGAGCCACAGACCAAATTCCAGCACCATGGACAGTCTGGCCCTCCAGACATACAGAGGAGTGGCCCCTGGGTACTTTAGCCTAAGGGCCAGAATCTTTATAGGTCCAGATATGAAAATTCCTGAAAAATTAAGGCTGCTATAAATTGATATGTATGAGTGAATTTATTCATCTGTTCTTAGATCTGATCTCTGATTTTGCACCTTTTCTTGATTGGCTAGAGTTGAACCCTAAAGTTAATTGCTTCTGAGTCCAGAATATCCTTCTATTTAAATCACAAATTAATAAGGTTGTTTAATTGAATCATCTGGGTTGGAAGACCAATTTCTTTTCTTTCTCTCTTTTGTGGTGTCACACTGTGAATCTGAACTGAAGCAGTTGTCTTACAAATGGCTGATCTTGAATACAAAGGTGTCCCTGGTGGGGAAGTGGGACAGACATGCCCAGGGTCATGTGCAAACACAGCAGACACACTGCCTCTTTGATGGCATCCTCAACTGCTTTGACATTAGATACCACTGGGGATGGCCCAGGAAAGCGCTGTATTTTCCTAACAACACATTTTCCTAGGTTTTTATTTTTGTTGTAGTTATTATTCTTTTCTTTTTTAATTTACGAGGTGTGATCCTTGATTAAGTCCTTTAAGGGGACTATCGTTTGACCAGGGTACAAAAGTGTTAAATAATTTAGTCCCCTCTGATCTTCTTTTCATTTGCTCTTCTTGGGTAAACAGTGGAGAGTTTTCTTTTTTCTTTGCTTTTTTTTTTTTTTTTGGCTTCAATGATCCCTGTGTAAATGGTTTTTAATCATGACTCTGATCTGGACTTCTCTGGAATTCCAGCTCAGTGTGTCTAGGAGTTAGGTGAACAATTTCCCCTTAGATTTCCTACCATTATTTTCACTGCAACATGATTGAAATCGAATTCATCACATGTACCATAAAATCAGATTCACATAGCATCTTCCCCATCTCTGTGAATGGACCCACAATTTTCTAGTCCTCTGACTTTAGTCCAAACTTTGGAGATATCCTTGACTAAAACTCTCTGTTTTTGGTCACCAACTTTGCAACATATTAATGAAATAGCTCATCTCTCTTCCTCCTCCACCATCATGGTCTGTGCCCACCATGGTTCACATCTGAATGGTGCAGCAGCTCACTGAGTTCCCCCAATTCCAATTTATCTTCTCCTCTAAGACCATATCAATTTTCCAAGCCTACCCTTTATCCTATCATTCCTTGGTACTAAAAAGGTCAGTATCTTCCTATTCTAGCACATTAAAATTCTTGTAAGATTTCAAAATTTGCCATCAACTACTTTATTCTATCCAAGTTCAACAATATTTTTGACTTTTATTATCCTAGGAATATATATCTACATATCTCTCTATATATATATCTTTATATCTATATATATGTATATAGATATATCCTATATTATTCCCTATTGTTCTCTTAAGCACTCCCTTTGCTAACTACATCACCTAACCCCTAAGTTTATCTAGCTCCTCAGATTCATCCCCACCCCCACGGCTTTGTCCATGCTGACTCCCCAATCAAGATATTCTTTTTCTGTCCTAGAATCCATCTTGGCCCCTCCAGAAAGCCTTCCCTCTCCACTCTAGCCAACACTGATCTCCCTCTCTGAATATCCACAGTGTTTATGGCCCATACTAGATATAATCATTGAATAACCTGCTATTTCCTATCTGTCCTGCTTGTTTTCTTCCCAACCAGACCATAAACTCCTTGATGGTAAAGATGAGGCCATATGCTTCTTTGTCTGCTCCATAGTGTCTAGCAAAAGTCACTCAATACTCAGTGTTTGTTGATTTGTGGAAATGTATATTAATTAGGTATGGGGTGGGAGGCAGAGGGAAAGGAGAATGATCTAAGTGTAGCTCATCCAGATAATTATTTGGATCTACCAGTTGAGATCCTCTGTTTCCCTCCTGTTCATGATTACTTTACCTGCAGAACTGAACATCCTGGTCAAACAGTGAGTTTTCAGGTTGTGTTCCCTCCTTCAGCTGGCTGACATTAAAGAAGGAGAGGGTATGGTTGACAAAGCCATGCAGAGTCCCGTTGTGACTATAGATGTACTGGTACACGAGGCGGGGGATAAAGTCGGAGGTGATGGCAATGACAAAAGCCTGAGGAACAGAACCAAGAACATTTGAGAAGAGGTCAGGGTGGATGCTGCCCAGTTGGCACAGGGTCCATCTGGCTGAGAGACTGTCCCCTCTTGGGCTTCCCATCCAGAGGTGCTGCCCTGATTGATACAGAAGTCCTCATCACACAGCTGACTTACCTGGCTTTTCCATCTTTGCTATGTGTAAGTAAATCCACAAGACAGTGGCTGTTAAGAGAGTAAGTGACAACCACTGTAGCAAAGGATGCTAAGCCATTTTAGACCATTTGGTGCCAGAGGGAATAAATCACCTCTGAGATATTTGACACTGGCCAATCCAAAGTAGAATGGAAGATTTTCTGAGAAAATTACCAATAGTGATGAAAATGTTACATAGAGACAATAAGTAAGGACATTGAATGGTCAGGTACACCTGCCCCTGAGTGACACCAGAAAGCCAGGAATACCAAGGATATGGTTCCTCAATTCCCTCAATTTGATCATTACCTCTTGGCACTTTTTGGCACACAATATAATGGAAGTGGTTCTTTCATTCATTTTACTTAGGAAAACTGAGACATAGAGGGGAAATGAGAGGGTCCTGCTGGATGGAACCCCACACAGCCGACAGAGCGCCTGGCATGTCTAAGCACTCTATACATGTCTATGGAGTAAAGCAAATGACAAACGAATGATCACATGTTTGAACGTGGGGGTGCTTTCTGCAAAGAAAACCTTAAATCTTTTTGGCTAGTGTTTAGACTATATTCCACACCAACAATTAAAGGCCTTTTTAAAAATGTAGTTTAAGTATTGTTTTCTAAGTGCATAGATGAGTGTGGATGGCCATAACCATATTTGAGAATGAGTAACATACTTAAAATAATCATGGCTACAACTATTGAGCACTGGTTAGCTGTCCTTTCATCGCCCCATTTAACTTTCAGAAGGATCCTATTTGGTAAATGCAAAAATGGGAAATGCTTTCCCATTTTTACAGAGAAGCAAAAAAGTCTTGGAGAGATCAGGAAAGTACAATTTCTTTCCTTCTGTTGTATCGATGGAAAGTGCTTAGTACTCAGAGCCTTTTTTTTTTTTTTAGTAGACACGACTCCTTAGCTATTGATGTAAATTTTTCCAAATTGCACCTTCTTTCTTAAAATGTGTGTTTCCTACATCAAACATTCAAAAACACAATGAGCTGATTCTCTCTGCCTCCCCTCACAGCTCTCCAGCCATTTTATGTGTCCTTACTAGGGAACCAGGTCCCAGGTAGAGTCAGTGTTTCTCTTCCAAGGGAAAATGGGCTGTGGATTTCCTGGTGTTCACTGAGCTGGCTGATATATTCTTGGGAGACTGGACGAGGAGGCCTGCCTGGCCACCATCCGTACAGAAGGCAGAAGCAAAAGGAGCTGTTGGCTTGGGCCCGGTGTGATTTCCTTTGAAATGTGGACATGTCTGGCAAGGCAGTTAAGGAGGTCACAATAGGTAGGACCCCTCTTCTTCCATGTCCTGTCTTCACCTATGCAGTGCCAGAGTCCATGGGGATAATTAAGACTTCACAATGACAATATGGAGGAACCATAATTAGGAATTACAGCCTGGGCAACGCTCCAGGTATTGTTTAGCTCAGGAGTAGAAAAGAAAGGAACGAGATGGATAGATACGAAGAATTCTTTCCTCATTACTCTTGGCTCTGAGCAAAGATCTGATTTTGACTTTTAAGGCAAAGTTTTGCATTCTGGTAGGTAATTACCCTTCCTTCGTTTAGTGAAATGAACAAGTAAGTGGCATAGTTCTGGCAACAGCATGATGAGTTAGAAAGGCTTGCTGTGCTCTATTAGCCAGGGGTCTGGCTTAAATAAAGCTCCAAGTGGATAAGGCTGAGAGGTAACAAGGGCCAGTGTCCTGCTTGAAATACCTCAGTTCCTTGGGAAAGCCCCTCCCACAGGGATAGGGTGTCACAAATGTAAGCACTTACATTGCTGATAACAGAGAACTTGCCGATTCCGGAGAGAATATCAAACCAAATCCCTGTAAGACAGAAAGGAGGGTGTCTGGCTCACTCCCGCTCTTGGCCCAGTGATGACAACCTTGCGGCTCAGGGTGATGCTTTGCAGACATGTTGCCGGGGAAGGTTTGCTGGGCTCCCCAGGAGTGGTCTTGCCTGGAGATGCTTAGGTGCTCTCCTGTCTAGAAACCAGGGGACAACTGGGGGTGGACAACGTAGCCTTTGAAGGACTCCCAGTACCTGAAGATCTGAGGATGAGGAGCTCAGAGGGGTGAAGAGGCAAGGGCTTCCCCAGCACTCTGTATTCCTGACACGGTGTGAGAGTGCTGGTGGGGGATGGGTCTTCCACCACCTCCAAGCAGGGGACATACCGATATCTTTGGTTCTCACAGCATCTGGCCGTCTCAGCTCTGTGACAAACTTCTTTGCATCAAGCCGCACTTCAATGACATTATTTAAGAGGGCAAACACAGGTGCCAGAGGAAAGGAGGCCACAAAGAGGGTGACAAAGCCAAACTGGATGACTGAAAGAGAACACAGGCATGAGAAGTTTTACCAGGAAGTAGGACTTAGATCAATTTCATCTAGTAGCTTATGGCCCTGGTTTCTGCGTTTTTTTGATTTGTTTTTATTTTTATTTTTTTATCCTCACCCAAGGGCATTTCTTCATTGCTTTGAGAGAGAGAGAAAGAGAGAGAGAGAGAGAGAGAGAGAAACATTGATTGGTTGCCTTCTCGTACGTGCTGTGCCACAGCCAGGGATTGAATCCACAACCTAGGTACGTACCGTGACCAGGAATCAAACCCACATCCTTTTGGTCTGTGGAATGACACCCCAACCAACTGAGTCACATCAGCCAGGGCCCCGGTCTCTTCTTACAGGGTCTCTGTTCTACTTTGTTCTCTTAGGCTCCCTTTTCCCCCACAGTCATAGGCATTTCTCAGCCCCTGCAGGCCTACGGGTCAATGCCATCACTTGGGAGCAAAGCACTGTATTAGGCACAGTGAGGAGATAAGAGAAAAGGAAGTCTTGTCTCTTTCCTTTCCATCACCCTTTATCTCCAGTCACTAATCCTGGTCACCTAACTCAGAGGTTGACAAACTTTATCTGCAATGGTCCAGAGAGTAAACATTTTTGCATTTGCAGGCCATGTGATCTTGTGACAAAGAATTAACTCTGCCATTGTAGCATGAAAGCAGCTATAGACAAGACATAGGCATATGGGGTTGGTTGTGTTTCAACAAAACTTTATTTACAAAAGAAGTAGAGAAGTTGTCTGGATTTGGCCCATGGGCCATGGTTTTCCAAACCCTGATGTAACTTAAAAATATCCTCTCCCAAATTTGGTCTCTTCTCTCCATATCCATTGTCACTGCCTTTATTTAGGAAGTTTATTCATTCATCTCACATTTATTGAGAGCTCACTGAATGTTAGGCACTATGCCAAGTATTTAAGGAGGCAAAGGTCTGGTTCTGCCTTTAGAGAGCTGGGTGTAAGCAGAAAAGAGAAATATACATAAAGATGTGCAAAAAGATTTTATGGGTACCGAGGGAGAAAGAAGAATGTACCAGAGACAGCGGAGCACCGAAGGAGGGAGAGCGCAAGCCTATTCAGGGTGGGCACTAAGGAAAGTCTCCGTACTGAACACCTATGCTTAGTCTTGAAAGATGATGGGCCTGTAGTTCCAGCAAGACTGGATTAAAGAGAGCATTCCAAGTGATGGAAGCAGTGGGAAGATCCACGTGTAAGATCCAGCCTGTGCCAATCGGATGCTGGTTAGAAGTCCAGGCCTTCATTTCTACCTGAACAACTTCAACAATTTCCTCACTGGTTTCCTTGTCCTCAGCCCTCCCATGCTTCTACCAACCCTTTGGTCCTGATTCTGTCACTTCTCCTCTCATAAAAAGTTATGTTCAATCCCCTCTGTGTACTGGATATAATCCAAATTCCTTATCTTGGGACACAGGTGCTTTACAGTCTGCTCTCAACCTGCCTCTCTAGCCCCATCTGCCAATCTCTCCCCCCACAGCCATCATGCTTCTGCCTTCTAGCACTCTGACCTTCTTGCCCCCCTGGTTTTCCCCAAACACATTAGGTCCTTCCATGCAGTTGTGCACAAGCACTCATTCTCCAGCTAGCAAATTCCTATGCATCCCCAAAGCCACTCACATGCTATCTCCTTGGTCAAGCCCATCACCCTCTCCTCTGCCTCCTGCCACCTTTTGTGTATGCCTGTTGCAGCCATCACTGAGTGCTGCTATGACTGATCTACTCACAAGTCTTTACTTTCCACTAGAAAGGTAGGAGCTTCATCCATCCCAGGGGCTCAGCACATATTTGCTGATGCAACACAGTCCCGAGTCCCAGGAAAGTCACAACCTAATAGGGCTTCCCCAGCCCTGACCAGTGCAGCTCAGTTGGTTGGGTGTCATTCCGCAAAGCAAAAGGTCACAGTTTCAGTTCCCTGTCAGGGCACATACCTGGGCTGTGGGTTCAGTCCCTGGTCAGGGCACATATGAGAGGTAACTGGTTGATGTTTCCCTCTCACACTGATGTTTCTCTCTCCCCCCTTCCCTTCCCCTCTCTCTAAAGATAAATAAATAAATAAAATATACTAAGAGCAAGTTATTTAACTTCTCCATGTCTCAGTTATTTCAACTGTGAATTGATGATAATAATATGACCCACCTAATAGGGTTGTCATAAGTGTAAATGTTATTGCATATACGAAGTGCTTAGAACAATGTCTGCCACTTAATAATTGTTCAGTAATGTTACCTGTTATGTGTAATTTTACTCTTGTTGAGATAAATGTCAACACATACAGATGACTGTAATGTATGGGGTCTGCCTGGAAAAAGTCCAACCATTGTTCATACAATGGGAATGGTTTGCATAATATCGATATAACCTAGCAGCCAAGCAGAGTGAAACTGGAATGTGCATGCATGAATTATGATGACTTCACTGTACTAGTCAGTGGGGGTGGTAGATGTTGTCGAGTGAGCACGTGTACTTTGTGGTTGTTGCATTCAAAATGACTGAGTGAGTAGAGCAACGAATCTGCATCCAATTTTGCATTAAGCTTGAATAGCTATCCATGGAAACTATTTGGATGATTCAGAAGGTCTCAGCTATGGGCAACTAGTGACTGGCAGCTTCATCATGGCAACTCATGCATCATGTCTCAGGTAGAGTTTTTTGGCGAAACATCAAATCGCCCAGGTAACTCAGGCCCCTTACAGCCCAGATTTGGTGCCCTTCCACTTCTGGTTCTTCCCAAAACTAAAATCACCTTTGAAAGGGAAGAGATTTCAGACCATCAATGAGATTCAGAAAAATATGACGGGGCAGCTGATGGCGATTGGGAGAACTGTGCGAGGTCCCGAGGTGCGTACTTTGAAGGGGACTGAGGCATCATTGTCCTATGTGCAATAGTTCTTGTATCTTTTATCCTCTTCAGTAAATGTCTCTATTTTTCATATTACATGGCTGGATATTTCCAGGATAGGCCTCATAAACAAACACCAATTTAAGGTAAAATTACTGACATGCGTCAGGAGGCCTGACTCCTAGTCCTAGATGTCACTGGCCTCATGCCCTTGGGCAATTCTCTCTGTTTCAATGGGCTTCAGCATCCTCATTGATAAACTGAAGAGAATGGGTTAAATTCCCTTCAGGTCTGATTTGCTATGATGCCATGATTCTCCTCTTGGACAAGACTCAAGATTCTAGAACAGTGTGATGTTCAACCTTTTCTATCTCATGGCACACATAAACTAATTACTAAAATTCTCTGGCATGCCAAAAAATAAATATATTTTTTGCCAACCTGACAAAGTAAACCTGACAGTTTAATTTTGATTCATTCACACTAGACAGCTATTGTTGTGTTGGTTGTTGTCATTTTTTAATTTGACAGTCTAAGGGAAAAGAGGTCAGTGCTCTGACCAAATGGTCAGGTAGTGCATGTTTTAAAAATTCTTGTGGCACGCCCATTGAAAAACACTGTCCTAGACTATTCAAATAAAAAATGAGAAATCAGAATCCAAAACTAAAAATAAATAAATAAATAAAAGTTCACAGGGGCATAACCCTAATCATAGTAGAAGTTTCATGAAAGAGAACATGTGGGGGACCTTTCCACAGTGGATTTTGACCTGGCAGTTTGCTTGGGCCCACAGCTGTGTGTTATTGCTCTGATACACCCCTGTCACTGCCATCGTCCCTGATGCCCAGTGGATGCTCATCAGGCTCTAAGAGACTGACAGGTGACAGGTGGTGGCAAGATGCACCAGGAGGCACAGATTTGTCAAGGTTGGGCCATGGCATGATGGCCTAGCTAGCTGGAGGGCCAAAGGGGATTGGGGTGGCATTGGGGAGGAGAAATCTTCAAATTCAAGCGCTGGGAGCTCGTTCAAAATGCAGGGTCTATAGTAGCTTTTAAATGAGGCTTTGCTGAGGAATTTATTTTAGAGTCGGGGGTGGGGGTGAGGGCAGAGAGGGTAGAGGGGGATGGAATTAACAAGGAAAGCAAAACAGATGTTAGACTGCTTTTCTAAAACCTGTAAAATGTATGTCTATGTTTATGTATATATATGACTATATCTTTGTTTATAGAGTTCTAAGTTGCTCTTGAGTCTATGAGCTAGATCTATAAGCATAAATGTTCTCCCCATAAATGACTTCTTCCAGCAAAACTGCAAACTCTTCAAAGCCCCCAGCAAGGGTTTGGCAAGGTGACTGATGGAGTGGGAGAGGGGCAGGTTTCTTCTGAGCAACTGAAAGTATATACGGCATGTCCTCACCACACTTGCACAGATGGCTCTAGGAAATCCAATGTCCTTCCAGGATTATAGGAAAAATGGGACTCTCTACTCCTCTCCTTTCTTTCACATGAGCCCTCTCCTCTGGGCTTGCCCTGAGGTTTGCTTTTCTACCTCCACAAACTCTCAAAACACAGGCTCTCTTTGTTCCTCTTCTGTTGACACAAACAACTTCTAGTGATGGTTCAATGCTAATAGTGCCCATAAATTATCCCTAACCCCACAACATGATGTCTCATCTCCCCCAGTCATGTAAGTCTATGTGTTCAGGACTGGACAGCCTCAAGAGAGGGGGTTCAGCAACGGCCAGAGGTGCTGAGCCTGGAGGGACAGGTCACTGCTTTTCCATCTTCTGAGGTCACTCCCTGGTCTCCTGGGTCAAGAGAAGCCACTCTCTGAAGATGTCCTGTTGTGTAGGTGTTGCCTTCTTGAACTGGGGACCCTGAGTATTTCCATGATCAGCCCAAAGAGGCAGAAACAAATAGGAAGTTTTGTTGTGTCTTAGGGAGGAAAAAACAAAAATAAAACATAACCTTGTAGTATATAAATGCCAAATCCAAGACTCGCTCTTTGTAAGTCAAAGGTCTAAAATGCTGTATCAGATGGGCGTCCTTCTGGGTTCACTTCAGAGGACACAATGATACCGGCCTTCACTAACACCAAGATAGGCTTCTAAAAACAGCCAGTCTCCATTAGGATAAGAGCAACGCCAGAAATCCTCAGTGCGCTGCATAATAAAAGCCAGCTTGGCTTGACCAATTACAGATTAAACCTGGCCAAGTCAATTAAGGAGGAATCCATAGTTGATTTCAACTAAGTCTTTACAAAACCTGCTGTAAAGTCCCCCAGAAATGCTGAGCTGGAAGCACAAGGACTGGAAATACCCCTGGGCACAAACCCCATTGGTTTTCTCTTCTCACTCCCAGCAGCCAGGGGCTTTTTAAAATAACCGCCAGCCTGGTGCTGCCTGATGCTGGAGACGATTAAAATCTTGGCCTTGATTACCTGGGCTTAGGTTAAAATAACAAAGAGAAGTGGATTAAACTAAACAAGATGGCATCCAGCAAGGACATTCCAGAACCATCTGTTGAAAGGCAAAAAAAAAAAAAAGAAAAGAAAAAAAAGTGAATTAGGTAGAATAGAGTGGACTGGCCAGAACTGGTGGAAAATCTCTTGATAGAACACAATTCTGATTATTTACTTATTTACTTATTTAAAATTCTTCAGTGAAAATACCTGCCTTGCCATCTCTCCCTCCCTCTCTCTCTCTCTCTCTCTCTCTCTCACACACACACACACACACACACACACGCTCGCTCGCTCGCTCTCTCACTCACTCATATATCACACAGGAAAGTCCAGATCCTTGGTCTGGCAATCAAGACTCTTTGTGATCTGATACTAACTTATTTTTCCAGACACGTTTCCCTCCCATCTATGCTCCAGTCTCAGGGCTAATATTTACCTGCTATGCTCAGAGATCAATTCTGACTATTTTCCAACCATTTCAAAGCCATTTATACTTCCCCGAACTCACTATGTTTCCCACATATTTGAGCCTTTGTACATATGACTACTGTCTGTAATTTTCCCTCTCTCTTTGTCTGCTGGATGAATACTATTTATCTTTCAGGTACAACTCAAACCTACCTTCCAAATGACTCCCCTCAACCTCTCCTCCACCTTAGTTCCTACCACCGCACCCAGTGGGCATCATGGGCATCTCTTCACTCCCATAATGACTTGCACATGTCACTCTGTTTATTTGACTTGCTTTCTAGATGGTATGCCCGTTGAGACCATGAACATATTTGATCTTTTCTGAATCCTCACCATTTAGTGAGGCCCCCATCCTAGTAGCAGATGCTCAGAGGTCATCTGTTTCATAAATACAACTTATTTTCACCAGCTATAAACACAAAACAACCACAGTAAGAGGCAGACAATTAAACCGTGTAAACGGAAAACATTGGATTAGTGATGGTGAGACGAAATGGAGACATGAAGTACAAACACCTCCACACAACAGTTCTCAGGGCAGAAATTTGCACAGAAGACTTTGAAGAAAGTTGGAGTACAAACAGTCATTTAGGAGAGTTTAATTTTAATGAAAATAACTATAGCTTTGTTTTTAACTTTCCATAGTTTAGTAAAAGCAACACAGTCTGTTTAAGGGGATTGAAAACTAATAAGCAACACAAGGGCCTAACTGAGGGACACATTGCTGTGAGCTTGTTCTAACCCAGGAGGCAGATACTCAAAAGATTCAGCTAGAAATGACTCCTTAATGTAAACACCTATGTAAAAACACAGCCAGGGAAAGCTGTGTTCTCATTACTCTTAACTTCATTAGCCCATATTTCAAGGCTGTGTCCAGTGTGAAAAGGAATTCCAAGTGTTGATTGACTAAGACAACAAGAAGATAGGCATGAGCTGGCTCTTCAACATGGTCCTCTATCACTTAGGAAAACAGCGGAAGTCTTGACAGAAATATAAGAGGGTTCTCGATATCCATCATTCATCGTTCATTCATTCATGCATTCATTTATTCAACAAGCATTTATTGGGCATATTCTATATCCTGGGCACCGTGCTCACTGCTAGAAAACAAAGATGACTAGATTACTGTGTCGTCCTTCCAAGAGCTCAGAGTATGCAGTGGGGAAGATGGACATGAAAACAAACCCCACCTATGTCATGGAGCTGCAGCTCTAAGGGCAGCATCAACAGAGCACAGTGGACCTGGAGCTGGAGTAACTCACTCTCACCAGTGGATCCATGAAGGCTTCACAGATTCACCACCACTGGGCTTGACTTGACAAACAAGTAAAGGAGGAATCTGAAGTTTTCTATATGGTTTATCTTTCCCACAAATTCACTGGTCCAAATTCACAAGCTACTTAGGAAATAAAGACAATGAGTGGAATTCCCTTTCAATCTGTACGGAGTCCCCTGGGATTTATACAATGGCTCAGGTTCAACTCAGAAAGCCTGGAAGTCATAACAGGAAGGAACATGCTTGAAGCTAACAGCTTAAGTATTGAGTTTACTACATACAAATCAATGTAACACTGGGACAGATGAGCAAGGCACATTTTCTTCATTTCTTGGTGATTAAAGCAGACTTAGCTCTCAGTTTCTCCTCACCCCCACATCAATGGTAAAATATTAGCTTCTTCAGAAGTAGAGAGGACCAATGACTTATTGAGAGTCCTGCTACTCTAGAAGTCAAAGTCTAGTTATAACAGTGAATCTCAGGTTGACACTGTGATACAGACCAGTCCATGAGAAGCCCTCTTCTCTGCCTTGGGAACAAGGCTAGAGTCATGGGAGCCTTCAGAGATAAACCCTGTTGATGGCCACAAAAAAGGGCAGGGTTTTTGTGAACAGGGAGAAGTTAAAGGCAATGGACACCCTGATCTTCTAGAAAATCGGCGCATTATTCTCCTTCCATGTCCTCTAAGCAAAACTCCAAACCTAAGAAATCATGGAGCTTCACCTATCATTCACACGCCACATGCTGTCGGGTTTATAAATAATCTTCTATGTTAAGTATCATTATCTCCATTTTACAGGTGAGAAAACTGAGTTTCAGGGAGGTGAAATAATTTTCCCAGGGCCACACACCTACCAGTTGATGAAGCTGGGAAACAAAATAGTTTGTGATGCCAATCAAATTCAATGTCCTTTTACCATGGAAAAATGTAAATTTTAACCCTAATGCAACAGTGTCCCTTCCCTGTCCCTCATTATGCTTACACATCTGAGGTTTCCTTTATCGGTACTTCTATAATACAATCTGATTTTTAATCTTATTGTACAGATACTTTCATTCTCCAAGCTGTCTTCATTCACAGATAAGTGTCTTTTGCCCCTGCCACTTTCTGTGTCACTGCTGCCATCTGGCCTGCACTTACGCCACCTCAAAAATCTTACATCAGTGGACCTGGTTCAGCTTCTTAAAAACTAGAGAGAATTGAGTCAATGAGATCCACAGTTACAGAGAACAGCATGGCAAATTTCCACTAAATGTTTATTGAGCAAACCAGTGAATGACCTGGCTTACTCACTCTTGTTTATTTTATCCACTTGCAAAATAGGAATGTGAGGGACAGTTATTCAATCATCCTTCTTTTCACCCATCCATCCTTCCATCTACTCATCTGGGCTGTGGTCACACAGTCAATGAGGTGAAAGGTCAATGAAACTAGTCATGATTGGAAAGATGTTCCCAAGCAACAGATCATAACTGAGGATCTATTCCTCAGTTATGCTCTATTCCTTTACCTTTATATCTTCCTGAAAGGCTATGAAAAAGTCAAACAAAAGAGCACACAGTTAGATTTATGGAATTTTAGAAAAAAGGAAATAAAGTACAGAGACAGGAGGGAAAACAAATGTGCCAACTCTGAGGATCCATAATATGGCTACAGTTGAGCAACAAAGTTCACTCTGAGTTTTCTAATTGTTAAAACGAGAAGAGGATTTGGAAAATGATGGAGTTTTCATCAAGTTTTAACTGAAAAGACTGCCTTTCATTCATTCTTCCATTTTGCACACACTGACTGGGCATCTCTTGCATCTCAGTAGCTTTCTGTGGTACACTGAGAGGTATGGCATCCAGATATATTCTTTCCTTTTCTTTTAGGTGTCTATGGGGAGAGGGACTCCTATTACAGATAATGATCAGCAATGTGCATTTCAGAAGCAGGAGAGGAACGACCTGTGACTCACGTTACTTCCCAGAAATACTGGAATGCACCCCTGGATACCGCCTGAACTGCATTTAGGTGCCATTTGCAGAAGATGGCAGATGCCTGATTATCCAGTGGGATGACTCAGTTTGTATAAACAGGATGGCCCAGGGAAAGGAATTTCCTGGTTCTTGGAGCCATTGCCTTGTAGCACAAACACTTGGAGTTCTGGGACGGAATATGCAGGCTTCAGTGCTGATGGTTGGGCAGATATTCTGGAATTTCTTATCACTTATAGCTAAGGCACCCGTGGGACTAGCTTTATGTATTCAGCCTCTGTAGGATGCTTGAAAATTACCCAGTGTGACCCCCTACCACCCATGACCAAAGAATATCAGAGTTGGAAGGAATCTTGGGTGTCACCTAGGTCACTAGTCTATCAGAAGCCTCAGTCCCTTCTATTCTTTACTTAATAAAAGGCCACTTTTACCTGGTCACTTTTGGGGGATGGGTACCTAGTGATTTCTGGAGCCAGCTTTTTCCATTATTCTTTATTCTCTGTCTCAGTTGTACATCACTGAGACTTTAGGGGTATTTGTAATAAAGTGTTATCATAGCAGTAGTCAACCATTACATGGAGTGCTTTGCCAGAACTACCTAGATAATTAGTCCATGATTATGCATTGTTGTAGGAGAACCGCCCTTATTTAAGAGCATAGCATTCCCTAATTACAAGCACTTCAAAATAAGGAATCTTCACCCCTGAAGGCAGGAAGGGGTGTATTCTGTCCCAGCTAAGTCAATGCAGTCTGAGTATCAAGAGTTCTAATGAAGAACGATGTCTAGAAAGTCCAACTATCCCTTCGTCTTCAAGGTCCCCACTAAAGGATGACCCTTTTTGTCCTTTCTTTGTCTTCCTTCTTCACCAAACATTTATTGAGCACCTACTGTATGCCAGGGCCTGTGATTAAGTGCTGTGAATAAATAAGACACAAACCTTGCCCTCAAGAAGCTCCCGTTGCAATTTCGTAAAGAACACGAACCTGGGCCATTGGTGTTCAGGTGAGAATAACTGACAATCGCATCACTGATTTATCTGATAAAAGGGTGATAAAGCTTTATCAGGAGAGTCTTTTCGAACTTGTCAGTAAACTCTTACAGGATTAAATTGAGGCTTATGTTTTTATGCCAAATTCCACTCTGTGAAAGACAAACTGTTTCAAGTGTCCAGACAGCTTCGCTTGGATCTCTTAAAGCGACTGAAGCATTTCCTCTCATCAGGCCCTGAGGAAAACTCCGCAACTTTGAAGCCTCATTTTGGGGTTGGGGACAGTGATGATTAATGTCAAGGCTTGCTCCTGGGCCAGCATTCTTTTCTCCCCTCAGAGATGGGGGGTTGGGAATGACCCTTGAAGTCCTTCTTAGTAAGCTCTTCAGGAAAAGGGTTGGATATTGGAGATTCCCTCGAAAGCTCGCTGCTCCCCTCACAGGTTTTTCCAGCTTAATCCCTCACTCTCAGGTTTCTCTTTGTCTGGAGCCAGCCCATCCCCACCACGGATCCTGCCCAGGGGTAGCTCCCTCCCCGCAAGCCCCACTCCCAGCCTTACCCTCACTCCCAGCTTCCCCTTCGCCTCATGGCCCCTCCCCAATGCCTTTGGGCTCTGGGCTCCCCCCCGCCCCTCCCCCATTCCAGCACAATTTAGAAAAACGTAAATATAATACATCTCTCCCTGCTGCCTCCCTCAACTGATGACCTGCCTCACCATTACAACTGACAGGCTCGGAGTGGGCTCAGCGCACTTCCTGTCTGCATGGGTGGTCCTGGGGATCATGGGGAAGGAAGCTGACAGCTGAGAGCAGGGCCAGGGATCACCATGTCAAGTACACCGGAGGGAGTGGGACGCTTTGGTTTCACTGCTCTCGTTTTTGTTCAAAGCCCAAGACAAGGGCCTTTCTGGAATTGGGGAGGTCTAGCTTGTAGAGAAGGAAGGAGAAAACCTCACTCTACCCTATCCCTTCACGGATGCCCAAGTTCCCACAGGTCCTGAATAGTCTGGAAAGAGGATGTAGATTCAGCTCCACTAATGAGTCCTTGAGGTGACCTTAGGCAACTGGCATCACCTGTTGGGCTTCCTGGCCTCCAGGAGCATTGGCCAGCCGGAATGTATAAACTAAGATGCCAGCACCAGCAGAGACCCTGGAGGTTACCTGGTCCAGTAGTTTGAAACTCTATTCTTGTCAAGACACTCAGTGAAAAATGATCATGCACACCGCTCACTTGTATTAGCGTAGCCAGCTTTTGAAATGCCCCAGCTCTCTTACTTAAAAATAATCTAGGAATGTGAGAATGTGAGGGTGACACTGACTGTCTTACTTTATGTTTTAAAAATGTATTAGTCGTAGTAGCACATTCCTTGTGACTCATTACACAACGGATTATGACCACAGGACCATGGGTTGCGTCTCTGTAAGGAAAACCTCATTACCTGGTCTAATTCCCAGAGCACTTGCCCCTTGAATAACACAGTCTGAACTGCACAGGCTTTTGAAAAACTTAAGGGCGCCTATAAATGCAGCATGGTGCTGCAAATGTATTTTCTCTTCCTGATGATTTTCTTCATAACACGTTCTTTTCTCTAGCTTTCTTTATTGTAAAGATACGGTGTATGATACACATAAAATAAGTACAAAATAGGTGTTAATCTACTGTTTATGTTATCAGTGAGGCTTTTAGTCAACAGTAGGTTATTAGTAAAGTTTTGGGGGTGTCAAAAATTATACGGGGGTTTTTGTTATGTTGGGGGTGGAGGCCTCTAACCCTTGCATTGTTCAAAGGTCAACCGTAATGTCAAGGAGGAAAGTGAGGCCCAGGGAGATGATTTGACATGCCCAAGGTCACACTGCTAGGTAAAGGCAGAGCTGGATTAGCACCCGAGGATACCCTGGGGAGATGGGAAGGAGAGATTCTGCTCTTACCCTGCCCTACAGTGATCACCTGAAGATAAAAGAGACTTTCCCTTTGAAGACAAGGTGGCAGAGAAATCCAAAGTAGTGGTATGGTTACTATCACCAAGTCTTAGTTATCCACGAGGATAGCAGAAACAATTGCTCCCAACTAAGGTTTGAGATGTGTGGACTTTAGTCTTCTCTCCCACCAAGTTGTTTCCCAGAGCTGCTACCTATGAGCCGTGTGGATGGGTTCACATTACGCCTTCTCCTATTTCTCCGGCTTCCTCACTGGAAAGGAGTTCATAATAGGCCTGGGATGGGGGATGGGGGAGGGGAGAAGGCAGAAGTGAAGGGGAGGAGGGTGGGGGGAAGACATAAAAGGAGGAGGAAGCATAGAAAGAGAAACAAGGATAACCACCATTCTTGATAATCCACTCCCTGGATTAGCAGCCCATTAAATGAGAACTGGTGTCAGCATTACTAGAAGTGGATTGCTTCAGCTTCGATAAGAGAAAGGGGACGCTAGATAAATGACAGCCTCATTAACTCGGTCCTTCAGTGGCTCCTTTGCTGGTTTTCCCGGGCTGTCGCGGGCGCTGTGCAAGGCCCTGCCAACGGGGAGACCTGCCCCCGGGAAATTAATTACCACAGGCATCACTGCCTTAGGAGGCAGCTTGTCTGAAATAGTGTGTGTGTGGTGGGGGGGGGTTGCTGAAATACTGAGGATGGGGGAGGAGTGAGGTTAGGGAAGGGAAGGCGCTTCGGGGAGGAGGCGACCTGCTGCAGAGCTTGTGTCGGTCATGTGAATGGGAAGTCCCAGGGAATGCCAGGCCAAGGGGAATATGCAAGGTCAGACATGAAAGGAGTAAGACACAGGCTGTGGGGTTCCCTGGGGCTGGACCTAGAACATATAAAAGGGCCTAGGGTTAAATACATGGATAGGATGTCCCATGAAGGCCTTGTTAAGGATATGGGACTCTGGGGGTTTCTGAGCAGTAGGTAAGACCAACACTACTCCCCCAGAAAGAATGAACAGGGTAGCAGTGGGATGGTGTTTGCAAGCGGCGGTGTTGAGCGTATGGTAGAAAAAGCAACGCGCATAGGAGGCTAAGAGGCTGCCCGCAGGAGCGGCTTCCAGAGATGTTCCAGGGGAAAGACCCACCCACTGGATGGGGCTCTGTGGAGACAGGAGGGCAAAGGAACAGTGATGTGGAGGTTTCTCAGCCAGGGGTCTGGAGGATGGCGGGGCCACACCTGTGGTAGAGAACTCAGAAAATGGTCACAGGAATTAAGTCTCCAGTCAGGAGGGCAGAGAAATGGTTTTCCCTGAGATAGATTCTATTCCTGGCCTTGCCGAAAGTCCCAAAACAAGCCTGAGACAGTGGCTGGGACGTGAGCCTCTTGTTCCCAGTCCTGCATTTGTGCTGCCTCAGTAGGAAGTTTCCGAAATCCGAGGATGGTCAGTGAGCAGGCAATCACAGCCAAGGGAACACGAGAGTGGACAATTCTCTGTAACACCCCTCTGCTCCGTCAAATGAAAGCTACAAAGACTTAACCTCTCTGAAGCAAGCAGTCAGCTGCATTTGTTCTATGGCCATGAGACCCTTTCCAGTAACTGTTTGCCTGTTCCTGTCTGCCACTAGATCCTGCAGGGCTTGGGCCCACTTGTTGCCTCCATGTCCTCAGTGCGGGGCACAGGTCCTGGCACACGACTACCCTCAGGGATGGCTTGGAGGTGGTGGGGTGCGGTGCGGGGGTGGAGGTGGTACAGAGCAAAAGACTAGAAACTGGAGTTGAGCTTAAATCCAAGTCTGAGTGAGAGCATTCCAGTCTGTCCACTTCTGCTAATGACTTGATCCCTGAAGGCAAAGGAGCAAATTAAAACCAGAAGTGACTTTTCTTTGAGGGAAACTCTGATAATAAACAGGGTTTACTTTGGTCTTGGGAGATGAAAATAGCTGCATATTAAAAATTCACATAAATGTATCCTCAGTGGAAAGGGAGGCTGGCCCAAATACCATAGAATAAAGAGAAGTGGGGTCTCTATTTCCCTGCCGCTGAAGGGAGGGGGTTTAAAGAGCCATTCATTCAAGAAATATTTTATTGAGCTCTTACTATGTTTCAGGAACTGTGCTGAGAGTTGTAACGAGAGAGGACTAAGGCTCAGTCTCTGCCTGCAAAGCACTCACAGTTTCTCCTATATCAAAGCGAGTATAAAAGAATAGAGGAACTGAGGATGGGAGGACCAAAAATGCATCTGAGAGGCATGTTTGAGCTTGCACAGCTCAGCAAGAACTTGTTGCAGGCAGAGAGGCAAATTCAGAGCTGGTATAGCAGGGAAAAACCAGAAGTGAATATGTGGTATCACGAAGGACCGGCAACACAGGAGACAGCTAGCTCATGGATGCCCATACATGCTAGGCTAGGGGATTTAAATTTTACCTTAAAGGACGTCAGTAATAGTGAAGATTTTGCGTAGAAAAGATAACATGCTCTGGACTGCATTTTAGAAAAGCCATTTTTTAAAATGAGAAGGAGAGGGAGAGAAGGGAAGCCGAGAGACAAGCTAGGAGGCATTTGCAGTAGATCAGGGAGGAGTGGTGAGGGCTTCAATGGGAATCCAAAATTCTTAGTAGAGGCAAAGCTAGTGAGGTAAGGAGCCATAAATAAAAAGGCTCAGGATCATACTGAGCAGGCCTCTCCCCAATTAAAGGTGATGCAAAGTCACAGAGGAGTCAAGGAGAAGACCAAAGCATCCATGTCACGTCATGGCTGCTCAGGAGTTCAAGCTTACAGTATGAGATGACTGGGAAGCAGCTGCAAGTGTGCTGACGTCCTCCTCTCTGAGGTGGACCTGCCCCATGCATTGCCATCAGCTGGGCAGCTCTTACAGGTCTTGGTGTGCAAACCCAGAGAGCAGGGAAGACCAATAGCCCCTGGCCCTTCTGAATAATTATCTGGCTTTCACTTCAAATAAGCCAGTAAGTAAATATGCAATCATCAACACACCTCCCTTTCTATCACGGTTTGATGGGATGAAAACGCAGGACTGAGAAAAATGAGATTTCCTTTAATAACTGTGTGAATAACAGAAGAAATTCATCTCATTGCCCACATGAATGGCTCCAGAGCTTGGGCTGTATTTAAGAAGCTGGAGAAAGACTCTAAGGAGAATAATTGAATCCCTGAGTTAGGAAGACAATAGTGACTTTTTGGAGGGTGATGACTAGAAGAACAAAAGATTGAGGGCTTTAGATGAACAGATGACAAAAAGAGTGCATTTGAGAAGGAAGACTTGTCACACAGAGCCCTAAGGGTTTGCGGTTCTCTGAAGGGACAAGCATCTTGGAATGTTTGTATGTCAGGCTCCTAAGGTTAAGCCAGATTTGCTTTGAAAGTCTGGTACGTCAGTCTTTAAACGTTACTGCCTATCCTCACACTCATGGGATGGGAAGATCCTTTAGTTCCCACTACATTCAGGGGCTCCAAACTGTGTTTAGTCCATTTCTAGACTAAAGAGAAAGAAACTGGACTCCTGACAATAAGAATGACAGCTAATATTCATTGAGAGCCTATGTGCATCAAGCACTGTTTTTTTTTGTTGGTTTTTTTTTTACCTATATACCTCACTTACTTCTCAGAACCATCCTAATAAGGTAGGTGCTATTATCATCAAACCCACTTTTGAGATGAGGAAATTGGGCTTGACTGACTTTCAACATTAAGCTCAGTGTCACGTAACTAGCGGCAGCGGGCTTAGGATTCAAAGCCTAGTGGTTTGACTCTAGAACCCACCTCTAACCACACTCGGCCTACCTATGCTGCTAGATGAATTATTTAGCAAAGTTTATTCTGCAGCCTTTGATTGTACATGGAAGTAAATACTCTTAAAGGGTGAAGAGGATAATCCAAAGATGAAAAAATGAAAGGATTCTAACTCAGAACCATTGTCCTTATATAAAATGTGAAATAAAATATTCATGTCTCTAAAATGTTTGACAGCAAAATGGCCTACAGAATCCTCTGAGTGACCTTCTGTGAAACCCACCTTGGGAAACACTTGTGTGATCAGACGTCTTCCCCCAGACAAGCTTGAATCAATATTAATTAGATTGTTGACCAAATCAACATCAATTTGAATTGTTGAAGAGGCAGTTCTGGTCTCTAAATTTGTTCCTCTAGGTGCTTAATAAATGTTTGATGAGTGAATAAGTGAATGAGTCTATCTGTGTTTCCTCATTCCTTCTTTGGTCTTATTGCCTCCCTTCTAGACTTGATGTCCATTTTCTCAAGGGAAACAGAGTTCATACATAGTCACAGCATTGACCAAGGTTAAATAGCTATTCCCTATGACCTGATGTGAAATGCAAACTTATCTGGTCTTCAGGGTTCTCTGTTAATCCCATGTCTTTACCTGAACCCTCTCTGCCCAAAAACCAATATTTGTACTTGTCAGCCCTTTCCTTTAAAGTGTTCTACCTTACTCTGATATGTAAATCCTCAGAACCAGAAAGGAACTTGGGGATCAACCCCAACCTCCTACCCAGAGCTAGAAAACTCTTCAGAACATCCTTGACCCACCAACAACCTAGACCTGCTTTGAAGATGATCCTTCATTTGCCACTTAAAGGTATAAGAAACCTACCTCTGTTAAGAAACCTTCCCTGATCAATTAATAAATTAATTCATTCATTTGCTCACCTTTGGTTTTCTTTATCAGACATATTATCTGCCCATTATGTGCCAGGAAATACACAGGCTCTGGAGGATATGAACATGAATAAGCCTTAGTCCCTACTTACTAATCTCTGGAATCTAATAGACTGGGTCTGCTGAAGAACAGATATGTGAGCAATATTCCCAGATTCTGAAAGATACACCATCAGTGTGTATATCAAATGCGATACTGGGATAAAACAAATAATTAATGATCCCTCTCAGGAGAAACAGGGCTTCATCTAGGGAGACTTCACAGAGGAAGCACTGTGAAAAGCATAAAGATGAGTTTGAAATATTCAGGCCACGAAGTAGAATGAGGTAGGCAGAGGTGAGAGCATTCCTGGGAATCTCAAGCTTATTGCACACTGATAACTCTTCCATATCACATGACTTCTGGTTACTGAACAGTGTGTGCTCACTGGAAGGGCATTTTGTATAATGCCTCTCGGTAGGTGAACTAATCATTCAGAAAGCAATTTGGTAAAATAAATCAAGAACCATACAATGGCCATATCTCAAATCTAGTAATTACATCTGAGCGAGTCTATCTTGAGGAAATAATACTATTTTCAAGGAGCAAAAGATTATATGTATGAAGATAGCATATATTAGATCATTAAAATAGGAGAAAAATTGGAAAATGAACTTACAACACACTTCATCGAAAGGCAGTTAATAATCTATGGTACATTTATAAGAGGGATTATGTATTATGCAGCTATTTATTTTGAATATTATGTGACAACTTGGAAATAGTTATTCATAGAATGCTAAATTAAAAAAGAGAAACCAATGTGTGAGTATGATCACAACTTTTTTTTTTTAATAACATATGTAAGAATAAAAGGGTCTAAGAAATAGCGCCAAAATCTTAATAAAAGTTGTACTTAAATGAGGGAGGTTTTGGGAAATGATCCCTTCTTCTTTCTGTTTTCAAAACTTTCTGCTATTTGATTGTTTTGTTTCCTCATAGGAAACTAAGTAGAGTGTGTTTGTGTGTTTAATCTACAGAATGAATTTCACTCTCTATACACTTGGCGTGAATTTCTTCCAGAAATCACCAAGCCTTCTGGTTTTTCTTTTTTTCCTCTTCTCATTAATTTGTAAGTACCCAAGTTCGAACACAGAGCAGCTCTCTATTTGATGACACAGCAGCTGACGAAGGGGAGCACATTTCCTTGCACTCTGCCTTTCTAGGGCCCAGAGCCATTAAGAGAAACAACACATGACACTTACTGCATTTTGCCATGTATGATACGCTCCCATGTATAGTGCGCACCCATGTTTCTGTGCGCATTATACAAGGGATTATTATACCCATGGTATGTAATCATTATACCCATGTATAATGGGCACCCTTATTTTTTGCCCTCAAAAATTTGGGCAAAAAAGGGCACATTATACACAGCAAAATACCATAGTTTTATATGTGCTAGACACTCTTCTAAGTACTTCACAGATATTATTTCATTAAATACAACAATCCCACTAGGTAGATATTATATCTTTTTTTAATAGCTAAAGCAAACTGAGACACAAAGGTTAGCCACTTACTCGAAGCTGCCCAGCTAGTTGGTGATAATGCCAGAATTTGAACCCAGGAAGTGTGGCTCAAGGGTGTCTGCTCTTAATCACTCAAAAGAGGAAGCTTTGAAACAGTCAATTATCTGGACAGACAACATGTAAAACCCACACAGTGGTGGGGGTAGAAGACTGGAGTTGGAGGGTGGAGGTTGAGAGACAGAGCTCAAGGGTTTCTCAAGTAAACCCTTTCCCAGATGAAGCCTCGATCCCTGGCAGCAGTTTCTTTCTGAGATGATGGCAGGCATAGAATAGCCTCTGAAATACCAGTCATCATCTCTGTGCAAATATCTGATTGGAGAGGGATTAGAGGTAGCACTTAACTAAAGGTGAAAAGAATAAGGGAGCGATGTGTTTACATAAACTGAGTCTTGACATTTTCTTTGCCCATTGTTTCTGAAGCAGACACAATGATTGTTTCTTCTCTGGTGAGTTTCTTGAGAATGCAAAGCTCAGGCTTTGCCTGGAATTTTAGATCCCCAGGGCTAGAGCAGAACTTTCGAGGTCATCTAATGCAGACATCTAATACATACACACATTTTTTACACACAGAAGAGAATAAATATCCATTAGAAATAACAAGTGAAGTACCTGGTGCCCAGAGAGGCATTGGTGGCCCCCTATTAAAAGTGCTTAACCGAAGGAGGCAGGAGCCATTATGGGGATACAATGATATTAAGTATTGAGTGATTCTTTTGCTGGATGTGATTGATGTTTTCCCAACACTCTGAATTGAGTAAATGTTTAGATGATGTGTGTCAGACACATGTAATCTCTTGGTCCTGTGTTTTTAATTCATTAGTTCCAAGTCTTAGAAAGAGGCTTCTCAAGTACCCACCTCAATAAAAGATCAGGATTATTCACAAGCTGCCAAGAGTTTGAAGGCAGCTGGTCTAAGGTGGGACACTTCTCATAATGGAAAGCTCATGGTTTCTGAATTAAATATAAAACAACCTTGTTCTATCAGTCTGCACTATGTGCACCCCTGTTTTAAAGCCTTACGCAAGAACTACCAGAGGCTTAGTAACTAGAAATCTACTTCTCACCCCCTACACAAAACATCCCCATGTTTTTTTAGGGAAAAGTTGATACTTACCCAGTCCTACCTGATCAGAGTGGGGGACTCTTCTACATTCTCCATATCAAAGATATATGTACCTTTGTCCCAAGTGTCATAGGACTACTTTGCTTTTCCTTAATGGAAACTCTATCCTTAAATTTCAGACTTCACTATTTCTTTTTCAGCTTTATCAATGATAGAAGCCAAGAGAAGGGACCTGAGAGACCAAACTTCTCATTTCAAGATGTGGAGAGGAAGCCCAAGGAGAAGAGGGCATCATCCTAGTATCGACTTGGTGTTAAGAGTTGCCCCTGGTTCTCATCCCTGGGTTCTTCCTGTTTTACATTCCTCAACTTTCATGTAGCACTAAAAGTGACCTTGTATAACCAGGAAGCCCAGAAAGGTGAAGTGGCTGCCCCAGTCATTACCCTACCCCCCTCGTCACCTCTCTTCAGACTCCTTGTCTGAACCTGCACCAGGAAGGAAAGATCGCGTGCTCTTACTCATTTCCATGTACTCTGGAGTCAGTCCAGTGTATGGTTCCAAGCTGTAGTCTCGGTCCCACTGCTCTGGATGCTTTGAATGGGCAGAGTCCATTTCTCCGGGTTCTGTCTCATCTTTCAGCTTCCGGAATAGTTTTTTTAGCTTCCTGGAAAAGAAATGGAGCAGTCATCAAAAGCCCCTGGAGGACAGAGTTAGTTCCGCAGACAGAAAGGAGAAACAAACTACGTGTTGACATTGAAGTCATTCCTGATCCAAGGACAGATAGAGGGATGCTAAAGAGACCACTTTTCTCTTAAAGACAACCTAAGAAGGTCCTTTATCAGGATAATGAAAGGCTCCCCCAATAAGGGATCAGGAAAGAAACTGACTTCATATTGCTTTTTAATAAGAAGTAAGAGTTGGCCTTTCCTGCCAAATACTGAGACAATCCTATTATCTAACAGATGATCTACCCCCTCTCTTCATGGGGAAGAGAGGGTGTCCAGAAAACAGTAGAAACATGTCCTCCTCCAAACTCAAACATTTTCAGGTCTTAATAACATAAACAGCATTATCTCTCTATTAAAGCCAAGCTAAACATTGCCCACCACTACTATGAGTTGAAATCAATCCTCCCCGACAAATTTATATGTCAAAGTTCTAACCCCCATATGACTGTATTTAGAGATGGGGCTTTCAGGAGGTAATTAAGGTTAAATGAGGTCATGAAAGTAGGGTCCTAATCCAACAGGATTTGTAGTCTTATGAGAGAAGGAAGAGACAGTGATTTCTCTGTCTTGGTCATGTGAGGACACAGTGAGGAAGTGGTCATCTGCAAACCAGGAAGAAGCCCCTCACTAGAAACCAAACTTTGCCAGTTCTCCAGAACTCTGAGAAAATAAATTTCTTTTGTTTAAGCCACACAGTCTGTGGTATTTGTTATGCAGCCCAAGTAGACTAAGTCAATCACATGCAGGACTTTTTTTGGTCTAGAGTGATAACGAGACAATAATGACCCAGTTTCTCAGGAATGGTGTGAGGATTAAGTGAAAGAATGTTTATACAATTTTTAGCACAATATCTGGATATGCTAAGCATTCAATAGATGGTAGCTATTATTATTTTAACATTAAATGTTAACATATACCTGAGGGTATATCATCTTTTCATAGTTCCCATTGATACACAATATATAGAGAATGAAAGGAGGTGAAGGAACAGTTGCCAATTCTGCTAACCATTCTGTAACAAAGTTTTTAGGAGATAGACGGTTAGGACAACTAACAGCAGAACAGACAGAATCAAAGACTTGAAAAATTTAAAGAGATTTTGAAGTTCATGCTCCATCTAAATGCAGGAAACTACCCCTCCACATTCCTCACACAAGATCATCCAACCCCTGTGTAGCTAGTTCTAGACTGGCACTCCTGTTAACATTAGGCATCTCATTCTGTTGTTAGAAACTGCTTCTGACAGTTAATGAAAATCTAATCATTCAAAATTATGTTCTAATCAATGTCTGTCTAATATCATTTGCCATTGAGAAGATGTAGTGGGTAAATTCTGATCATGGAGGTCAGGAAATAGTTTTTTAAAAATGTAGTTTCACAATTCACCAGCTATAGTTTCTTGGGCAGTTATTAAAACTCCATAAGCTTTAGTCTCTCATCAATGAGAAAATGTCAACTAGCCCACAGGGCTAGTTAAAGGAGGTAATCTATGTAACATACTCCTCTTAGGGCTTGCTACATGCTAAAAGCTCACTAAATATATCTATCACTGTCCTTCTTATCATTATCATCATCAAAGGAGAATTTAAAGAATGAGTTGAGATTCACAGAAGAAGCAGTAAAATATAATATTTTACAATAAATTAGCAAACAATAATTCTGTGATAATAAGAAATTGAAAAAAACCCAGATGGAGCCTAATGATTCTGAAGCCAAATAGTGTGGACCAGTGGAGACCCTATCTGAGAAGATAAAGAAAAAAGAAATTAAGAGAGAGAAAGAGGAAAGGAAGGAGAGAATGGAGAGAGGGAGAGAAAATGGAAGGGAGGTCTAGAACCAGAACCCAAATTGAGACTTTTTCTCCAGGTCCAAGTAACCAGAAAACTTGGCTATATCTTTAGTAAAAAATACTCAGTGGTTTTAATTAAACATGGAACACTGAACACATGCATATATCCCTATCTATGTCTGAAATGCTACAAAAATGACAGTGAATGAATTTTAAAATGTATAAAACCACAAGGCTAAAGAAAATAGTCATGAATACAGTAGTGTATGAGAGTTGTAATAAATATCTTGGAAGATGAACAGTAGATGAAGGAGTTAACAAAGCTGTTGTGTATGGTTGAATACCAAGTGCACATAGTGAAAGACAGCAGAGGAAAACAAGCCAAATGATGCTGCAAAATCTGCAGAAAGGCTCAGGAACTGCAGGTACCAGGTGTCACCAAAGGCAGGCGGTAGTGACTGGTCAACACTCTGTGTAATGAATAGCAGGCCCTAATGTGTCTGTTCACCCATATTGCCCAAATTACTACCACTTCCTAACATCAGTAGGAGCAAAAAGTTTATTTGGAGGAGAAAATGAACCAGGAAAACTCAAGATCTGAAATACACCCAATAAAATAGTAGGAAGCTAAAAATCAATAAACTATCAGGAAAAAAAATAGGACAAAAGACAAATAAATGGAAATAGAAAAGATAAAAAAGTAATCAAACCTCTGAATTCCAACATCTAATCAGAAAGAGAAGACAAAGAAAATGGTAGGGGAAAAAATGCAAAACAAATATGAGAGAATGTCCCAGAGGCAAAGGACATGCATTTTCTGATTGGAAGGACCTACCTAGTATAATGGTTAAATTAAAAAAAGGGACTGCCACCAAGGCACTTCATCATGAGATTTTAGAATTCTAAGAATGATGAAAAGGATTCCAAAAACTTCCCAGTCTGGAGGGACAAGCACAAATTCTCTAAAAATTATTTGGAATCAAACCAATATTAGAATTCTCAACATCAGCCTTTGGCACTAGAAAATTCTAGGGAAATGTATTAACAATGAGGAGGAAAATGAGGTTAGCACAGGATTCTATACCCAGCCAAAGTATACATCAAGTGCAAAGGCAGAATAAAGACATTTTCACACATGTAAGTTTTCCTAAAAGATACCCTTCTTTGCATCCAGTCTCATGATATTTCAGGAGGATGAATTTCACCAAGGATATAAAGCAAGAAAGAAAACAATATTTAATCCAGCAAACAAGGAATCCATCCGTAAATGGAGACATTAGATCAAACTCAGATTGATAGCTTTATAGAAAGTTTAATGAACAAGCAGTTCCAGTTCAAACAGGAGAATGGAAGGTTCTAGAATATGCTCTCCAGGAAAAAAGGAAATGAAACCATCTGGTGTATTTAATGAGGTAGTCTAGCTGGAAAAGTAACACTTAAACAAGTATTACTAATAATATGTAATGAGTATTCTGACTGAAGGAGTTTAGGTAATTATGTGAGCATAACAAAGAAACCTAATCTGACCTAAAGCAGAGGAAGTTCTCCCTGAGAAAGAGATGTATAAACCAACTAAATGGTGAGAAGCATGGGAAAGAGGGAGAATGATATGACAGGTGAAGGTAGGTTCTAGGCCCAGGAAATTTTTTGTGCCACAGCTAAAGGCAAATGTGAGAATGGTTCATAGAAGGGACTGAAAGGAGTTCAAAATGTTTGGAGCATAGAGCAGGAGAAAATGACAAAACATAAGACTTAAAAGATAAGGCAAGTTAATGGCATTGAAGGCCTTGTAAGCCATCTTATGTAATGCTTCAGGTAAGAGATAATAGTGGCTGAGTTTATGGTAATTGCAGTGGGTGTGAAGAGACACGGACAGATTGAGACATGCTTAGGAGGTAGAGTTAAGAAGCTGGTGGTAAAAAATGTACTACTGTAATTGAACAACAATTAAAAAATTTTAAAAAACAAAAAGAGAGGCTGGTGGTGAACTGTATGTGGGAAGGGAAGGAGAGTGAGGATCAAAGGATCTTTAGGCATGTGTGTGACACAGTTTGCTAAGATAGGAAACACTAGAGAAGAGGCAATTTTGATGAAAAAGAGGAGGAGCTGTTGAGGTGGAGGAAACCATGAGACAACTAAGTAGGGATGTCTAGAAAGCAATTTTATATACGAGTCTAGAGCTCTGAAAACAGGTCTGGGTTGGAGCTCAAGATCTGAGAATCATCATGGAGAGAGCAGTTGAAACCCTAAATGAGCACCACATGTGGATGGAGCAGAGCGGGGGGAAAATATCTGCAATTGGGGGATGGATGCAAGGAAAGAGGCCTTCAAAGGGCAAGGAAGGAGCAGTCATAGGCACAGAGGGCCAACTGAAAGACCACGAGGCAAGGAAGAGGGCAGCAGAAGAGCGTCAGGAAGAACTTGGTGGTCAGCAGTGTAATACACCAGCGGTAGGTCAAAAACAATGAGGGGAAACACCCACAAATAATTCTTGTGAACCCATCATTCCAAGAAGTTTTCCTCCTGGAGATCTCGGTGACCATTAAAAGAAATTAATGCAAACAGTCCCTCAAGAGTGGGACTTAACAGGAATCCTGCAAGTTGTATAATATACAGATGGGCTGTTTGGAAAACTTCAGATTATGATTCCAACTGTATGATGTACTCGTTAAAATAACTCCTTTGATGTTACCCACTTACCCTTTTCATCTGCTATTTTCCTGTCCCTTTTTAAATGACAAGTCTGAGAAACTCTGTCTGGAAGGCTCAGAGACTTTCCTTCGCTTGTGTCCCACGGGCTCACCCCAGGACCATGGGGAGTGTCTGTCTCACCTGGGGGCCTCCTGCTACAGGCACCTGGGCCCCAGCCTGCGGTCCCCAGACCCTGGTTCCATAGCTGCCGGGAGCCTCGTTAAAGAAGGCACAACCAAGCCTTAAATGGGCCAAAGAAGAGAAACACATCAACGTCTGAGTTATGTATTCCTTTTCTTGACACCTGACAAGGTTCAAATTTGTTCCTTAGACTCTGGATTCATGACCAGATTCCACTGTATTTAAGGAGAACACAGGCCTCCTCTGCCTGTGTTGGCTTTAAAGAGAGACTGTTTTATGTCTTGAAATGTAATATTTATCACAGTTACCCAAAAAGAGCAGAAAGTTTATAAAATCTTACTGGCTGTGTCTGGGGTTTTATCCCAGTTATTTTGGGATGTGATCTTGTGCTTTTAGTAAAAATAGGGGTGGGGGATGTTTCTCCAGTGGAAGTATTGCTCTGTCTGCTCCGTCCATCTTAGACTGTGCCCAGGAGAGAACCTGGCACTTGAAAAAAAAGTAGCATTTAACACACACACACACACACACACACACACACACACACACACCCCTCTCTGGATGATACAAGGTCCACTTCCAATTCTGCATCAAGGAATACTGGACCCAGCTTGAGATAAAACTATGAAACTATAGTAAGGAGGTGGGATGTCATGCAGCCTGTTTTAGACATCCCACACAGTTTGGCTCCAAAGTGTATTTTGCACAAACACATATGGAAGAAGAAAAGATGGGGGTGTATATGAGGGGGCTGGGGTAAGGGAAGTCCCCAGCAGTGGACTTGGGTAATAAATAGCATGGGATGGCATTCTGCCTTGTTGCTCACCATGTCCGAAGTCATCTCGGACGTCACTGTGTTATCCTGAGGCCCGTAGTGTTTGGCCACCCGACTCCTCTCCGGGAGCACCTGCCACAACCCTGTCAGGTGCCAGGAGCCTGCGGGGCATGTGTGGGAACAGTCTGAGGCCAGACCACGCAACCCAGTTTTATCTGTGATCATGTCCTCATTTGTCCCAGAGCTGCCTTTAAAGCTCCTGGTGCCCCTGGTTTCACTGCTGCCTTGGGAAACACTTTGCTTTTCTGTCTCCAGGGTCTCTGAACCAGGCCTAGCAAAAGTGAAATATGCTGCTGCCTGATGGAAGGTACCGGCACAGAGTTGGGCTACCACAGTGGCCCTGCCTCAGACACCTGCCACATTCAGATAGCTAGAGAAGCTGATCTAAGGTCCCGAAGGATGGCTCTGCAGGACTCGGATGTGCCTGCTACCTGTGCCAGCCTCATGGAGGCCTACGGGATTAAGAAGTGATAATATGGCTCTAAACCAGTGATTCCAGCAAAGGACACATTCCACTAGCTGTGCATGTGACACCTATGAAAGGTCTCTACACTTGGCCTTGTATCTCATTAGAGCATCTGGGAAAGTTATTTCCTTTTCTGCTCTCATTCAGGACCACTGACTACAGTCAAAGAGGATATCCCAGTCTGCTACTGGTATGCCGTTAACATCTCCCCACACTTGTGTATCTTCCTTTAAAATATCAAGAGCACAGCTCTTAGGCTAATGTCGTTGGTTAATAAGGCTGTGTTTTTATTGCATTTCTTTCTATTGTTATTTGCTATTTGTTGTAATTGATAGTGTTCATTTTCCACTTTCAGAAATGTTATAGAATTAAATTTAAAAAGTGAATTGGCTTAGAGGGAATTAATATGCAAATGAACATTCATGTAGATGTGAGAAAAAAATTTAAAAGTTGGTTCATAAGTGACTGAAGATAGGGAAACAATGCTCAAACTCAGGAAGCATGCTGGACCGTGAGATTCTCAAAGCCATCGAAATTGCAGTTGTGGTACTTTTTGCAACACACACACACACACACACACACACACACACACTCTAATGAAAATGCTGTACCCTTAAGGGGAGAGATAAATTATAGCAGACTGTTTGACCTACAATGAAGAACAATTAGCTAGTCTTTCACGTTTAAAAATTTTCTTTGGTAGAATGTTAAAAAATTGCTCTCAGCAGTAGATGATGAATACTATAGACCAGCGATTTTCAACCTTTTTCATCTCATGGCACACATAAACTAATTACTAAAATTCAGCAGCGCACCAAAAAATATATTGAATTTTTTGCTGATCTGACAAAAAAAAGACATATAAGTTTGATTCATTCACACTGGGCAGCTCTCGTTGTGTTGGTTTTTGTCATTTTTTAAACTTGACAATCTAAGGAAAAAGAGGTCAGTGCCCTGAATAAAGAGTCAGGTATTACATATTTTAAAAATCCTTGCAGTACACAAGTTGAAAATCATTGCTATAGACAAACAATCTTATATTTTTTTACTGTAAATATTCTTAACTAGCACCATCACCTGCCTAGCTCCTCAGACTTGCTTCTTTGTATAAAAATCAGGTGTGGTCTCTAAGATTAATATTTATTTCCCTTGGGGAAAAACTTTGAAGCAGGCTCTGAAGGTACATGAGAGCCCCATTCCCAACCAAAAGCACCTTAGAGGTGGTTATAATGTCATCATTCTGATCACAAGATGAGAACAGGAAGACTTAAAAAAGTGACTTGCCCACAGCTGTATGAGTTACTATGCAATTACCATCAATTATCTGTGGCATACTAACCACACATTAAGCATAAACCAGAAAGTTTAGCCTTCAAGGCAAACAGCCGTGTGTTAGCTTCATCTGTTATGGAGCTGATGGAGTTGATGGGTGGGGACCGTGCCAACACACTGTCCCAACATATGCCTGAGTTCTTGCCTCTCTTACACTCTATAAAAGGCTGCTGGGTCAGAGTGAAAGAGCTACATGGTAGAGCAGATGTCCCGAAATGAACAAATGGGCATCTGATGCCCACAAGCTATACACTGTTCCAACAATGTACTGGAAGGGCAGGTATCTCTGACCTCGACGTGCCTAATATTGGGTGTCTTTCCCAGATGTTGACGGGGAATGTTGACCTTCCACTGTAGCGGTGGCGGAGGGGCTGGTTTCAGATAGTCACAGGGGCAAGATGCAGCTTTGGTACCCCTTTTTTAGGTCTGTATATTTTCTGGGTGTTTGTCCATAACAGCTGTGGTCTCTCTGAGATGGTAAACTAGGGAATAGCAACCATGTGTTTCACCAACTTTGCTTGATGACTGTCACTGAGCGACTCTCAGTCAGAAAACTGAGAAACTGGGCCCAGCTTCAAAGGGCTCCGGTTCTCAAGACTGATGGCTTCCTGACTGATGAGCAGAGGTTGCCTACGCAGGGAGGTGGCACATGCTTTCACCAATCTCCTCCAAGAGAAACACGTGCCTGGGGGCCACCCCAGGTTGTCCCGGGGTGGCGGCAGAAGACCGTCCTAAGCATTCAGCCTAATCAATAGTGGCTGATGCTGAGATCTGTTCTGAGGACTAGGATGACAAAGTTGTAAGACGGAAGGTTGAAGATTCTCATCCCTTGAAGTAGAGCTCTCACTAAAAAGGGTTTTCTTTCCAGATAAACTATATTTTGTCCAGTATAACTTTAGCTTTGTAAATGTGTGTCTGAGGAAGACCAAAGGTTCTGGAGACCTTTCAGAGAGTTATACCCCCCGTGGAAGTGGGTTGCTCTGGTGTAGTTGTCATAGAGAAAGTAGGTGGCTCACACATCCTCTAATGGTTCCATTTAGCCCAAGCAACCCAGGACTCAGTGAACTTGAAATAGATTTAGACTCGCAGGGGTGTCCACCCTGTGGCCCACAGGCCGCATGTGGCTCAGGATGGCTATGAATGCGGCCCAACACAAAATCGTTAATTTACTTAAAACGTTATGAATTTTTTCTTTTATTTCATGTCACAGTGTATTTAAGGTGTGGCCCAGAGATACCACAAGATTGGACGCCCCTGATTTTGAGAGATTCTGGGTTCTTGCCATGACCCTGACAGTCCCCCAAGACTTTGATCAGGGAGCTGTCATCCCTATGGGACTTACTTTTCTCCAGCAGTACTACCACCTGGGTCAGGGGGTGATTTTGATAAGCCTGAGTCCATCTGTTGTTTGTTTAGACAAGATAGCCACACCCAAGAGAAACTGCTTCTTTAAACATAATAATTGCAGGTTATCTTATTACATATGATGGTGGCAGCCTTCTTTCAAGAAACAGTCACAGCCTGGAAAACCCCTCAGCTTGGGAAGCCTTCTTTGACTGCCTGCTCCCAAATCCCCGACCTTTACTTAGTCTGAATTCTGAGTTTGCACAGACAGCACCATGCCACATACGATCTGTTTTGTTTCCCAAACTTAAAAGGTAAGCTCTGAGAAGACAAGGGCCATTTCATACATGTATTTTTAAATTTTTCAAATTTAATTGCATACAAATCTTGTGCATAGGTCAAAAGAAAAAAAAGAAACATATAGGATGTTTTTATAGATTGAATGGTTTTATCTCCTCCAAAATTCATTTGTTGAAGGCTTAACTCCCAACGTGATGGTAGCAGAAAGTAGGGCCTTTGGCAGGTAATTAGGTTTTGATGAGATCAGGATGATGGAGCCCCCATGATGGGATTACTGCCCTTATAAGAAGAGGAGGAGACATCGGAGCTCTCGCTCTCTCCACAAGCATCCAAAGGAGAGGTCACGTGAGCATACAGCAAGATGGCTGCCATCTGCAAGTCAGGAAGTAGGCCCTCATCAGAAACAAAATCTGCTGGCACCTTGGTCTTGGACTTCACGGATGCCAGAACTATGAGAAATACATGTGTGTTGTTTAAGCCACCTGGTCTGTGTTATTTTGTTATAGCAGCCCGGGCTGATGAAGACAGCTAGTTAAGTTCAGACTGCAGTATTTGTGGGTGTGGCTCTTTGATATACCATTCTCATCTTTTAATATCTGAGTCATGTGAGCCAAGAAGTGAAGGCCATGGTATTCCCTGCAAGCCCTCCTGCAGTGTGGACATTGTTATTCCTGGTTATGTAGCTCAGAGCCTGGCTCTCTGACCCTTAAAGAATATTCTTTTAGCCAATTATTGTTCTTAAATTCCTTTGCTTCTTGAACTAGCCAGAGTGTATCCCCACGTAAACAACTAAGATGGCCAATAACATGAACAAACACAGTTGGAAAGGAAGGGATCACACAAGTTTTTTTATAGCAGGATTTCTTAGAACCATTAATACAATGTGCACAGTCAATCACTGATGGAAAAATAGAGTGTGCGGCAATATCTTCAGCTAACCCTGTGGGGGCCGACTATCGCATCCCAGAAAGGTTAATCCTGCAAAGGGTTTGCAAAGAGCTCCAGGCCTGATGTAAATTGTCCATCTTGTCCTCCTAAACAGAATTAGCCCAGCCTGTAAGTACTACCCCAGTCATCTCCGGCGCTCTGATGCTGGGCTGCCTGAAAATATCCCCTGAAACAGATTCTTCTTTAACACCACAAAGCAATAGAAATGAAAGACAGAACAAGTTACATTTTCTTTGGCCTGAAGGTAGATTTTCACTTGTTGCATACCCTTTTCTTTAGGTCTTGTGCCATTGAGTCAGTGTTTATTTTCATCACTTTTTCAATGTAACATAATTCTATAAAATTTATATAAGCCCACACAGGAGGGGAGAGAGAATCCACGTGAAAATCCATCCTGTGTTTCACCAGCTATGAGCATGTAGCCCCCACCTCCTGAGATTGTATATTCCAGAGTTCCTCAGGGGTTTTCCTAAAGAGTTACATTATGTTTCAAACTTTCATATTCACCTATCCACCCTGCTGGAAATCTCTTCTACTTTTTCAGTGGAAGAACAGATAGCACTAAAAATATTAGACACATTGAGGTCAGAGATACCTGATTCCTAGCTCTGACGCTTACTGGTTATATGTACTTAATGAAGTGCTTAATCTTTGTGAGCCGCAAACACCCCAAATCAGACTGGCAAACCAGGTTCACAGGAGGAGTCCTGCCTTATGTGAAAAGTTACTGGCAAGTGGACAAAGGACCAAATTGCCAAGCTATCTGAGAAGAGGAAAAGCCATGCAAATCCTGCTCCAAGTCTGGCCCTGCTGAGCTAGGCCCTGGCAGCAAGGAGAAGGATGAGAAGTGTTCATTACATACGGGACTCCGATCTCAAAGATGTTGTTCTGGATCAACTGCTTCCCCAACATAATGATGCTGAGCTGAATGCAGAGCTCCATCAGGCAGCCCCCAGGAGCACACTGCAGAGGAAAAGACAAAGGAAGGAGGGGTTAGACTGAATGAGCCCAGGGAAGCAAAGGTGGGAATTCAGAGCCATGGTGCAAGGGGGATAAGGATGGAGCTGGGGGTGGCAGGTGCCCCTACCAACCACTGGCTAGGCAGGAAACACCAGTGGCTAACGACACTTACCTCTTCCATGCGATAACCGCTGAACACATAAACATAGCTTCCAGGTCTGCCCACAAACCTGAAATTGAGAAGTGTGGGGAGAGTTAGGGGAAGGGAGAGAAAGTCAGGGCTGCTTGAGGGCGTTTTCAGAATAGCCACTGCCCAATGTCCCCCTTGAAAGTACTGGCCAGGGCGGGTGATAAATCACCCAGGGAAAATTTATACCCTGTTTTCAACTAACAATCATCTATAACACCTAGGGTTCACCTCCAAGGGATAGGGGGTGAGGCTTGTGTGGGGCTGAGAAGGTCCCACGGAGGGAGTGTGTGTGTGTGCGCGCGCATGTGCGCGCACGCACGCATGATGACTTCTGAGCCTAAACACAACAAAGTTTGGATTATCTGTAAGTGTACTGTACATATATCTTCTTCTCTCAACTAGTTTCAAGAACTGAGTTCTGATTGCAACTCCTCAATGAGTGTTTCTGATTTCTCTGGAAGTGAAGGGTGAGACAGAATAAAGTTGTTTTGTGGAGAATCCTGGGAACAGAAAAGAAAAATCTAGTCTTCCCACTGGAAGCATTCAAAGGAACAGAAGAAGCTTGTCTCATTCCTCTTCAAAGTAACATCAATATTATTGGGAATAAGAAGACTGGGCAGGTGGGGGAAACACAGAGGTAAAAGCCAATTATGGATCTAGACAGATAATAATTAAAAGAACCCTACTTATGTGAAATGCCACTCCTGTGTCCATCTGTTGAAATCCAATTCAACCATTTAAGACTCGGCTTAAACCTTTGTTTCTCTGTGAAGTCCCCTTGTGTCTGTTCATTTTTATACCTCTTATTACAGCACGTTTTGCAGATTACAAAGTGCTGTTGCCGAGACTACTCTTTCAATATACCACAAGTTTATCTGAAGCCAGGAGCCTACTTGTTTTCACCTAGAAGAGCATATGTATGCCATTAGTTATTCATATAAATCTAGATGGAAAACATCCATGAAGAATATACTCATTAATATGAACAGTTTCTCTGCTACTATAATTTCATAACAAAGACAGAGGTCCTGGGAAGGGGTTGTGGTTTGGGCCATAAACACATTTATAAGAAATTATCAAAAGTGGGTGATGACATTCTTGCTACCAATGTCTGTCTGATGAGCATTTAGCTCTAGGGAAGCTTTCCTGATACAGCTGATGCCTACTGGGAAATCTCTTTGTAGGTAGCCAATTGACCTGACCACAAAAATATTCATCAAAAGTGATTTTACATTCAGGCCTATTATATAATGAAGAATTTGGCCTTTGTTGCTGGTTCCTGGAAAGAGTCTCTAAATCATTGGAATTTCCTGATAGCAGTGTCTTTATTATTCTTGGTGGGCCCTTGGGACTATACCTAAGTTTATGCTAATGGGATCACTTGGGATAAGGAGACCACACCAGAAAGGCCAACCATGGAATTTGAGGGTTGGGGCTTTGAGCCATGTGATAGCAGCTTGTCCTCAGGGGAGGACAGAGGTACTGGAGATTGAATTCAATCATATGGCCAATGATTCAATCAATCATACCTACATACTGAAATCTCAATAAAAACTCTGGACCCTGAAGCTTGGATGAGCTTCCAGATTGGTGGTATACATAAATGTGCCAGGAAGATGACACATCCTGAGAACATCAAAGTTTTGTCTAGGTCTCACCTAGACTTCACCCTGTGTGGCTCTCTCATTTGTCTATTTGGATATGTATCCCTTTGCTATAATAAAAATGTAATTTTAAATACAGCACATTCTCGAGTTATGTAATTTGTTCTAGTGAATCATTGAAGGGTTAGTGGTTATAGGGGTTAGTTGTCCAAATCATGAGTGGCCTGGGAACCCTATAGCTTATGACTTAGTATCTGAAGTGAAGACAGTATTACAGAAGACTGTGCCCTTAATCTGTGAAGTTTGCACTAACTCTGGGTAGTTAGCATCAGAACTGCATTGAAAAACCTAAGAGCCACTGGCTAGACATGAAATTCCCTCTGCCCTATCCTCAAAGCTGGAAGACAAATTCTTCTAAGACTCATTCTTCAAGGCCCAGAGCCAAACCCCTGCAGGGTTTCCCTATTTATCAAAATTTGCAGATGTTAATACAAAATGGTTTAGTGTTAACACCACTGCTTCCTGAACAGCCAGGTAAGGATGGGGATAGGGAATGGGGCAGAGTATATGAACTGACAATGGGGACAGGCTGACTCCAGTGGAGGGCCCAGACTTAGTGACCAACCTCTCTTCTATATATGACACCAATACACTCACCTCCCCTTGAAAAAGGCCACATAGAAGATGGGCGAGTAGGCATTGACAAACTTTAGCAAGAAAGCTTTCAGTATCAGGCGTTCTTCAAAAGTCTGCTCTGTTTTTGGAACCTCTGAAAGAGAAGAGCAAAGCTGATAAGACAGAGATTTCTCACCTCTCTGAGTTTTGATCCTGAGACATGAGCCATTGTTTCTCCTTCAGAGTAGAAACCAAGAGATTCAGCTCTCTGGTACATCAGAATTGAGCTCATCTTGGGGGGTCCAAAGTGGTTTACCAGGTAATATGAGGCTAAACAAGAGGCCCAGGGTACATAAGATTATCACCTTTCTCCTTCTGCTTCCCTATTCTGATCCACTCAAGCAATGGTTTCACACTGTGCTCCTCAAAGAGAGGTCTGGGCAAGCAAAACTTCCTCCTACCACCTTGACTTACCAAGGGAATTCAGCTTTTATCTGTATAAATAAGATTTCACTTGAATAAAAGTCCATGACCAAAAAAAAAAAAAAAAAGCGTATTTAACACTGAACTAGAGTAAAGAGGCAGCAAAGAGTTATCTTGAGCAAATGGAATTGTTCCTCTTTTTCTCCACCTTCATTTTTAGCAAGAAAGCCCTCAACTATATGTCCTCTCGATAGGTTGAGACATCTTGAGTTCACTCATTCAAATGATGAAGGGACATCAGATAAAATAAGTGAAACAAACAGACTAAGACTAATGTCTCAAATTGGAGTGTCTTAGTGCCAGTGTGTTCTATCAGATCCAAGTGGAGGAGACAGCTGATGTTCCCAGAGAGCCCTGAGGCACATGGAGCAGAAACCTCCTCGGTGCCTTCAGAATACTCAAGACCCATCAGATGCTCCAGTGGGCAGCTGTGCAGGATGCTTCGTGGAGTCTCTATAGACCATGACAAATAGCTTGGCAAAGAAAAGACATTTCAGGGCCACACTTGAGGGGCAAAAGGAAAGCACTAACCCTGTGTCATGTGCACTAATGAGTTTAGCCTGAAAGTCTGCTAAGCACAGGACCCAAGAGCCAGGGCCATGCAGTCAAGGGAGTTCTGTGTCCAGAGGAGACTGGAGTGTAGACCTGCCTGACTTGTCTGACCCCAACCCCGACTCACACATGGCTTTTGTAGGAATCATGATAAAAGTGGACATAAGACCCTGTTCTCCCCTGAAGTGCCCTTCTCTGACCCATCTCTTCATGTACAAGTCCTTCCCATCTTTAACATCCTGATCAAATGGTACAAATGGTATAATCTCCTTCCCAAAGCCCAAGGCACATGCCCATGGGCTGAGTCCTACTTCAAGATGAGCACCGGGGCATGAACAGAGATTGCTCATGGTGCCCTGTTGCAGCTCAGTCAAAAAGGAGAGAATGGGAAAAGAGAGAAGAGAGATAAAGAGGACAGGGACAGATAAGGGATAAAGGAGGGGTCTAAGGAGGAGTAGGGGGAGAAGGGGAAGGAAGGAAGGAAGGAAGGAAGGAAGGAAGGAAGGAAGGAAGGAAGGAAGGAAGGAAGGAAGGACTTTTCAATAGAAATTTGAATCTCTGCCCAGTGTGCCTGAGGCAGTAAATTCAATAGTAACTTAACTGCATCTCATCTCCAATCTTGTTTCTCACTTTTAAATATTTTGTGGATAAGAAAATTAAAACCAATGCCACCCCAAAATAAGGAATGGTGTCTGAGGAGCTGAAAACTTGGAAAACTTACAAATGTGGCTATAGGGGGATTAAGGAAGGGGTCTGGAGAGGCACATGTCTCTGATTTTCTTTCCTAATCTCCTTTGAACTCTTTGTTCTCCAATCTCCCAATCCTACAGGAATTTCCTCCAAGGTCTCTGGAAAGAGAATCCAGCTCTTTCAGAGCTCTTTGCTCCAACTGGAAATGAATGGCTCCCTTCCTCCACACTGATAAATCACGGGCTGAGTTATTATTTATTAGTTTTATTTTTAAAACAGCCTTTGCCTGTGCTTTTAGGGCCATGAGCCACCATAAATAATGGGCATTTCCAATAAACAATCCAAATCCACTTGATAGGCCACTAAATCAGCTGGGTGCTCCCACCTCAGAGAAGCTCTGTGGTCATGTGCTTTGCTGGGAAAGGAGGCCCTCAGGGAACACCTCAAGGGAGGGAGACAATTGAGGGGTAGAGGGGAGCATCAAAGCCCTAGAGCTCCAGTTAAATTTTGGGATCTTCCAGTAGCCAACATAAGGAACCTTGCCGGCACATGACAGAGATCACATGACTGAAGAAATGGAACAAGTTTTCACAGAGTCCACTTGGGGAGGGATGAAGTCTTCACTTCAGGGCAGGGAGGGTGATCGGCAGGCAGGCCACTGAGTAGGAACCCTTCACAAGACTCAAACCTCAAAAGCAGTCTGAATCTGAGCCCCGTGAGAAAGTGGCCCTGCCTTGTTGTCCTTCTCAAGACTCCATACATACAGCGCCTTTAGATTGCAACTGCGACAGGGTCGTAAAGAGAGTCAGCATGGAGAGGGTGTGAGTAGGCAGAGGGCAGCCCCTCTCCATCCTTCATATGTTCCTGATATCCCTCAGCCCCCAGAAAGCCACCCCAGGTTGATGACAAGCCATCTGAGGGTTTCACCTGCTTCTGACCTGTAGAAACGCATTTCTATCAGAGGGCAGGCTCCATCTAGGACCAGAGAGGACCATCAGATAGAATTCCTGTGTACAGTTATTACCTACCCTCCCTTTCTTTTAAGAGTTAAACCTCTGGGGCACTGTGTCATGAAAAAAATATGGCTACAAATGACCCAGCTGTAAACTGCCTTGGAAAATAATTAGCATGAAAGCCCGAGTTAGTCCCAGGGGGCCAACTAAGAACTGAAAGTCTCCAGAGCATCATTCTAATCCCATGGAAGCAGAACAGCCAGCAAGGGGGTGCTGGCTACAGACTCTGAATTTTGGAAGTGCAGGTCCTCCTAACTGATGTCCCCAACAACCAAGATAGTAGATATATAATGAGGGCAACAAGACAAAATAAGAAGATGTTGAAGTCTGTATTTCCAGTAGTCCCAGCCCTGGTACTACTCTGGGCAGAAGGAGGGCCTGAACCTGTGTGGCTGAGTCAGAAAGCAGAGGCGCCTGCTCCTCACTCTGCCTCTCCCCCAGGGCAGATCGAGCTTTTGCAAACAGCAATGTTTTCCAATAACAGCCAAACCATCTGGCCTTCTCTCCATTTTTGGGTGTGTGGGGAGGAGGGGTGTGTGTCTCGGCCTCCTTTGTGATGTTGTTGCCTTGTTTGTGCCATGGGGAGGGAATCACCCTAGGAGAAGCCAGCCAGCTGGGTAATTAGGCAGCCAGTGCATCATCGCCTAAGGGAGCCGAAAGCCCCAGAACTGGAGATTAAGGATGGGTGTTCCTGAGATCCTCCTGTAGTGGAGACAGGGTTTTTTTTTTGTTTTTTTTCTTTTTGTTTTTTTAGCACACGGGATCCCTCCCTTAGAGTCAGGAAGATGGCTCTTGCTTCCTGATAAAGAGATATGAGACCTACTGTGCTGTCTAGCAGCCTAGCCCAAGGTGACAGCACCCCAGAAGCATCTTATTTTAAGGAAAAAGGATACTGAATTGAAAGAAAGCATTGGGAAAGGGAAAGGGAGAGAGGGAGAGACAGAGAGAGGGAGAGAAAAAGAAGGGAGGGAGGAAGGGAGTGGAGGGAGGGGCAGAGAGAGGGGGAGAGAGAGAGAGCTCTGTTGTGGAGCCATCATGAAAACCCCATATCCAGTGCCCACTGCATGCCAGGTACTGTACAGTCGCTTTACACGATATCTCATTTGTCTATCACAACTGCGCTAAGAGGATTTTCTCCCCATGGCAATTACAGGAGTGAGGAGAGTCATGTGCCCTGTTCATGACCCTAGGCACTTCTAGGACACCAGTGGGTCACCTCACAAATGCATACACTGCTCTGGAAACCAAGGCCCAGTGAGTAGGAATGGAGTAGTTCCATCCTCAGTCCATCCCTCAGTCTTCCCAGAGGAAATGTTTTCACCTTTTCCATCATTATCTTTTTTTATTCAACAGATATTTATCAAGTGACTATTAAATGGCAGGCATTGGGCTCTGGGGATACAGTGGCGAGCCGAAGCAATAAGCTCCCTGCCATGCAGAGCTTAGAGTCTAGAAGAGGGAGGTAGACAAATAAGCCCATTTCAGAGGGCAGTGAGCATTAAGGGAACATGCAGGGAATGAGAAAGAGAAGAAAAAGAAGACAGGGAGACTGCTTTAGTCAGAGTGGTCAGGTGAGTCCTCTGAGGAGGTGACCTCTCAGCATCGCGGAGCTGGGGAGGATTCAGGGGGTGGCAGCAGCAAGGACAAAGGCCTGGGGTCAGGAGAGACCTAAGGATCTACAAGGACTAGATAGGTCCAAATGACTGGAATGTCCTAAGCAAGGAGAAAGCATTAGGCAGCAGAACTGGGAAGAAGGCAGGGGCTGGTTAATGGGGCTCTGCAGACCACCGGAATGACTGCAGATACGTTGGAAGCACAATGGGAAGTCACCTTAGGGCTTTGTGCAGGGGGAGGTATAGTGATATTAAATGTTAAAAGGTTTACAGAAAATGAACTTCGAATATGTAGTAGCAGATGGGGTGGGGACAGAAATAAAAGCAGAGAGACAACTAGAGGGTATAGTTGTCCAGGTAAGAGAGGACCAATATCAGAATGAACTTGTGCAAAGTGGTCAGAACTGGGATATGTTTGAAGGTGGAATAGTCAATATTTAACAGAATGGGTTCCAGGAGTGAAAACAGAGAGAGAAAGAGAGATCCAGGATGATGCTTGGGTTTTGATAGGAATATCTGAGTGGTTGGTGGTGCCATTTCCTGAGACAGGAAGAATGATGAAAAGAAACATGTTTGGTGGAAAAATTAAGAGCTCAAAGTTGGACATATTGAGTCCTTGGGCTTCTGTGCTTTTGTCCTTTCCTGAGTCATGCCCCAGGGCATGGGAGAATAGAGCACTGTATGATTGAGAATATCTGTCCAGCTTCGAGGAATCAGAACCTCAAGCAAGCCACAGTGTCAATGTGGAGGTTGGATTAGTGATTTCCCAAGTCCTCCCTGCTTCTGGTCTTCTGTGTTCTATAGTACAAGCAACAAGGCTAGGACAGCGTAGAGAAAGACCCTGGGCTAGAAGCCAGAAGACCTTTCTGTCCCTGTGTCCCAAGCTAAGTGGCTTACTTTGCTGAGCTTCACCATCCTAATTCCTAAAAAGGCACCTTCCTGAAACTTCTGTTGTGAAGACTGAGTGAAAGAAAGTATGGGGAGCACCAAACATAGTATAAAGTCTCAAACATTTGCTTTTATTATTAGAGTGTGGCAAGACACACTATTAGACATTAATTTTTTACACCATTTCCTCTCTTTAGTGAGAGAGGTGGTAGCAAGTTACCTACAAATTCCTGACAGAGCCCTCTTAGAAGGTCGGGGGTGAGTGCTTTGGCATCACCTGGGATGGTGAGGGTCACTTCCCTCAGGGAGACGTGAAATGGGGTATCATGAGATCTGCGTTTTGAAATTTTAAAAAGATAGGCTATATGCTCCTGGTGTGGGTTTCCAGGAACAGAAGGGAATCCTTGGTTCTGGGTCGATGTGATGGGTGACACCCTGGAGATTAGGGAAGATGGAGATTAGGGATATGTTCATGTGTCCTGAAAGCAGGGACCCTCCACTGAGCTTACTCTGAAGGAGAGGACCAGCCCTTCTTGAAGAGCCCAGGACCTGCCATGTGGAGGGCCCCTCTCAGCAGTGGTCCAGCTTCTTCAGTCCGATGGGACAGGGCCAGCATCCAGTAGCACTGCTGCATAGCAAGGAGGCCCAAGGAAGAGAAGGGCTGGTCATACTCCAGGCATGTCCCTGTTTAAGGGTGGATGTGGGGCTGACCCCCTCTGCTTGTCCAGATCCCAACAGGAAACAGGATTCACCTCAGATGGTTCAAAGAACGTGATTCTAACGAAAACACTACTCATAAGTAATGAAAGGACAAGAAGAAATGGTATTACTGCAGCCTGAGAAGGACCATGAGGGAGGATCTATCCTGCAGAAGCTGTTATGAAAGGGTGCAGTTTTGCCAGAGTTGAGGAAGAAGCAGGGAAGAAATAACCCCAATTCATTCTCTTCTGCCCTCTATCTCCTTCCATTGCTTTCTACTGGCTAAACACCACCCCCACCCTGAGTCAGAGTAGGAGAGCCTGGTGACACAATCGGCTGGGCCCCATGGGGCAAAGAACACAGTACAGAAGGTGGAGAAGGGATCTAGAAAGGAAACATGGCAAACAGAGAGTGACCCCTGATGTAGTTTTTCATGACTTAAGTCTCTGAGTTCTTAGAAAACTCAAAGAAAAGGAGATGAATATATTGGACTTCTTGCTAATAAGAGACATGGGTGCATCAGTGGTTAATTGGAAAAATGAAAGTGACATGTTCATAGTTATAGCTCTAGTTTGGGAAGGAATTCTTGCAAGTTATATTAAGTAGCAGCGTTACCAGTTATACATAAGTAGCAGTGTTACTAATAATAGTTTCACATAACTGGAATAAATTGTTCCACAAATGTGGCTAAAACCACGATCCCATTTTTATTAGTAGTAGCAACCTCCCACCATCCTCCCTTATTCCCAGACAACATTTACAGTGCTTTAAGCCAGCACCACTGAGGGGGCTGTCAGGCAATGGTAGAATCAACTCATGCTACACCCTTCCCTGGCCTCACAGAGCGGGCAGGAGGCTCCTTCTCCCCAGTTGCCCAAGGCCACACATGGAGTCAGGGGCTGGTGGCAGAGCAGAATCCAGGCTAGCAAACCTGAATCTCAAGCCAAATTTCAAATTACCAGCACTATGGTCTCCCCCACACCCCCAAGAAGCCATAGATCCCAGGCTGGCCCACAGGCAAGCACACACATCCACACACACCCAAGCGTATCCTTGCTCTGGAAGTACATTCCTGTGTAGACTCCATGAAGCTGGCTACCTTGGTCCCAGTGCTCTGAGCCCACAAAGCCACCATTTTATCCTGCACTGTAAAAACACACGTTGTCCACTTTTGTTGGCAAACTAGATCCACCCATATATATACCCCAAATGTTCTTCTTTAAAGAACTTTTAATGTCCAGGCAGCCTTTGGTACCAAGTTTTCCCCTCCTTTTTCCTTTCTTTCTTCCCTCCTTAATAGTAATACATTGCCTTAGGCTGAGGCTAACTTAGAACTGGGTGCAAACTTTAGACAAGGGACTCCCTGGTAGCCTTTCAATTATTTTTTACTTTAGTAAAGCTTATGGGACCCTAAAGTCTATGAATCTATGGAGGGATCCTCCTCCATGGAGGCCTGGGAGGCAAGTGACAGTGTACTCAGAGCTGGTTCCCACTGAGTCTCCCCACTTGTCCCCACAGACCCCCACCACCTGACACTCACTTGGGTGGGTGCTTTCCATTTTAAATCTTCTGGAGCCTCTGGTGTGTTTTCTTTTGCTTTCCCAACCCATTTAAAATTTCCTAAGGAATAAGGACGCTCTACAGGCATAAAGGGTCATGGTCTGAGCAAAGGCACTGAGGCCAGACTCACCACATGACCTTGGGCCTGTTATTTACCGCTCTGTGCCTCAGTCTTCTTATCTTTAAAGTGGGAGTGTTAAGACTACCTACATTATTGAGGTTGTATTGAAGATTAAACATATTGGTATACATAAAGTGCTTAGAGCAGTGCTGGGCACAGGCGGGGTGTGCGTGCAATGCATGCACACATGCACACTCAGGTACACCACTATTAACCATAGGCCTTGGGCAAGTTTCTAAACCTCTTTAGGCTTCTCAAGAGTGGAATGCAGATGACCGACCACCAGTACTATGGTGAAAATTAGGTGGGACAATGTATGTACGATGCCCACCAGTGCCGGGGAGATGGCAGGTGCTCAATAAAAACCAGGTGCTTCTCCCTACCCCTTCCTTTTGTTCACCTCCCTGTCCCCACTTCAGTAGTGTCTGTGGCAGCAACACTGAGGAGGAGGAGATCAGCAATATTTAAAGGGTTCACAAACACAGCCATTTCGTAAGAATGGAAGACTTTGATTTAACACAATTATCATTTTTCAAACACCTACATGAGGCCCAACCCCATAACCAGAAGAGGTTCAATGGAGAGTGAAGCACAAGTTGCATGGCCCCACACACAACTCAGCATTTTGCTCACAGTTTTGAGAGGGAAGGGAAGAGGGGGCCGTGGTGGGGAAGCTGGAGCTAGAGGATAATGGTGATAAAAAAAACAGCTGATGGCATCTTGATTATTCAGCCTAGAAGCCTGGCGTCAGCCCTGACTTCTCCACTCTGCTCTTAGCTAGAACAACTTCCCGCAGCTAGAGTACCAATAAGGTCCGCTGCCCAGGCCAAGGCTCACCCCTGTCTATGTCGGTCATGATAAGACCCTGTGGTTTTCAGAGCAGTAGACATTCTGCTCCCCAATGTGTGGGCTCAGAAACTCACTGTTTCAAAGGCACAGTATATCCTTGCATCCTGACCCAAGGAGGAAGCTGCTATGGTCTGAATGCTATGTCCTTCCAAAATTCATGTTGCCCGGTGTGATGGTATCAGGAGGTAGGGCTTCTGATAGGTGCTTACTCATGAAGGTAGAGTCCTCATGAATGCGATTAGTGTTCTTGTAAAAGAGACTCCAGAAAGACCCTTAGCCCCATCCCCCCTGTGAGGTGCAATGAGAAGTCTACAACCCAGAGGAGGGCCCTTACCCAACCCCACTGGCACCCTGACCTCAAACTACCAACCTCCAGAGCTATGAGAAATGAAATTCTGTTGTTCATAAGCCGCCAAGTCTGTGGCATTTTGTTGTAGCAGCCCAAACAGACAGGACAGAAGCACACCTTGAGCTGTTCTGCTCGGCGACTCTTGCTGCCTGCCTTCCCGTGATACCCTGTCCTATTGGTCTGGCTGCCTATGCTTTTGCTCGTTTCCTACCCCAGGAACCAGAACCCTTGCCTGTAACCCCCACCTGTAACCCCTTCAGGAGTGAACAGATCACTAAGAATGACGACAGTCCTTGTCCTACCCATTCATTGGGATCTGCATACACTTTAATTACTGGTGCTTGCTGAACAGGGCTGTACACTTTGTACAGTGAGCCTTCACTGCACAGGCCCCAAAACTTCGTTCATTTCCTTAGCAACCCGTCCCAGCACTGTAGGCTTCAGCTCAGTCCCTGTGCCACCAGTGCTGTGTAGCCCCAGATTATGGTCGGTTTTCTACCCAAGCCTATGAGTGTTGTTATTATGGCGGCCCGGAAGACAATTACCGTCTTTATCCACTGCCACCGAGTCAATCACACTCAAGGCATTTAACAAATTCTGTCTTTTTTCACAACTGTGTGTGGCAAGAATGAACCTCAGATAGGCCTGAAGCCTGGGCACATTGAGGGATGCTCCCAGGAAAGCAGTCGTCCATCACCCAGCCTTGCAGGAAACACTTGGGAACATGTTGGGGTTGTTTACACCAGCTGTTTGCACCTGGTGAGCAGAGCACGTATTCACAGCCTCCTCATCAATCAGGAGATCTAGGGCAGAGAGCCAGACGGGTATTAAACCTAGCGTGAGAATGGCAAAGGAAGCCCCTAAGCCTGGCAGAATCCTCATTCCATTGGGTGGCATTATCCACAGCTCTATGTCACTGTGGAGGCCCAGGGGACTCTGAAGCCATCCCTTTGCCTGCAGGTATGCTGGTCATGCCCTGCTCTGCACAGCCATCTCCATTAGTGTGTATACCCTTTGCCATAAAGGAGAATTCAAGCCTTCCAATATCTCTTGCACCTTTTGGTCACTCTTCCATTGTGACAACTTTGCATTTTCCTAATCATCTTAATATTTCCTCAAATTCTTTTGTAAGCAGGCAGAGTTGAAGTAATGAATACATAAATGCTCGTCATAGACTCTGCTGAGACTTACAGGATGCCTAGCCTATGGACATTCCTTGAAAAGAATTTTTTGAAAGCATGAATGGAAAGAGAGATGATTTCGCCAATGATTTCATCAACAAACTTATGCTAAAATCTACCACAAGGCAGGCACTGTGTGAGAAATAAACAGCAAGGTGAGACAGAATAGCTGTTCTCCAGGACTTTGTAGTCCGGTGGCAGCAAGTAGCAGAAACCTTTCCACTTCACAGAATATCCACTCATATACACATATATTTCAATGTCTTCTTAATTAGGCTGGCCTTCACCAATGCGCCATGATGGATGGAAGCGATGATGGATGTGATGGATGACACTTCCAGACTGAAGTGTTTCACAGCCTCTGTGTGACTCCTGCCCTCCAACCCAGCTCTCTCTTTTGCTAACACTGTGTCCATGTGGACTCCATCAGTCTGAGCCCTTGAGCAACTGTGTGAAGCAGAGACCCTGGCTTGTCACACTAGACGTGTAGTGTGAGCAAGGACAAATAAACAACTTCACATTATGCAACTGAGATCTTCCAATGCATTTATTATGCTAGCACAGCCCTGACTGTTCGAATACTGGGAAACACACACAAATACAGGAATGATACTGGGCAGTACATGGTCATTTCCAGTGAGCAGAGTAGACGATACACCCCAAGTGACTCCTGTCTTGCTGGTTTATAAGCCGCCAGGTCAGGGGGATTGCGTCCCCTCTGCTTTTGCCTTTGCGGCCAGGCCTCTGTGTGGTTGGTGCCCTCCTGTTGTTCAGGTCTCACCGGTAATGCTCCCACTTCGACAGGCCTTTCCCGGCCACCTGACCCAAAGTGCACAACCCCAACAGCGATCACATCCCCCTGTTTTGCTTGCTCGCCCTCCACGAAATGTTCTTGTCTGCTACCCATCTTTCCCTCCCCACAGTGTAAGTCCAAGAAGAACATGGACTGTGTCTTTCTTGTTTACAGCTGCGCTTCCAGAATTGGGCCTGGCATGAAGTAGGCACTCAGTCAACGTCTGGGGTGAATAAATAGATGAATGATCTATAGCCCAGGAGTTCAGGAGTGGATGGGGGGAAACCCACTGAGGACTGAGTGTCCAGAAAAGAATTCATGGGGAGGCGGGCCTTGAGAGGCCCTTTAAAGAGAGTCGCTGGGGGTTGTTACAGCAGTCATGGCAGCCTGAGCAAGTGTGGGTGGCAGCACACAGGCAGGTGGTCTGGAGTGACTGTGAGATGAGTGGGTTGGCTGGAGGCGGGGAGGACAGTGGGAAGGAGGTGGCTGAGAGACTCAAATATTAGTTTATATCTGACCTAAGGGCAAAAGGAGGCTCCCTGCGGGGACTGAATGGGACTGACTGCCTGCCAAACCCACTGTTTGAGAAAAGCTGACTGGGTGGGGATTTCTAAGATAGAGACCCAAAGAAAAGAAGCTAAACACAAGGGTACAGGCATTAGACTGTGACAACAGTCCAGACAGGGGTGATAATCTGTGGTCAGGGAGGAGGAAAATGATAAAGGAGGGGTCAATTAAACTTGATTCAGAAACGTTTCCTCTTTGCCCAATGTCACACAGCTAGGGCTGGGAGGGACAAGGAACCTGGTCTAGGACTAACAGGTTCCTCCCAGTGGAGTCTAATTCTGTGGTCCTTCCACTGCACAGCAGCATGTATCTGAGCTCCTGGGGACACCCAATCTAAGACAGACAAGAGCAGCAATCCAGGATAATGCCTGCATGGGTTCCTGACTGGAGAGCCAACACACCACTTCTCTCCAGACAGCAAGAAACTTGCAGAAAAATAGCACAAAAGACACTTGCATTTTAGAGGTAGAATCTGAGTTTGAACCTTCCTATAATGAAGATATAATACTTCCCTTGCTGACCACACATAGTTTTTGTGAAGATGAAATGGGATACCGAATTTTTTCTTAGTTTAAAAATAATTTATGAGTACTGCTATCACAAAGAATAAAATACACTTGCTAGAATTTCATCTCCTTTCCAATGCACAGACTTTCTTAGGAAGAACTGGGCATTGGTCAGGATTTGCCCAGCCTTGTACGTGGGAGGTGCTCAGTAAATACTTGCTAATGAGTTTTTGATTGTCAACCACTCCACTGCTGTTCTGTCTTTACTACTCTCTGGAGCTGTGTAAGAAAAATGAAATAAAGTAATGCAAATGGACAGCGGGAAGACATCTCTACATCTCTTGCTCCCTGTTCCCCTCTCCCCTGTTTCCTGTTCACATGTCCAGTAATCTCCTTCACATCAGATCTTCCAGCCTCTCCCCCTGCTAGCCTCTTATACCCCTGCCCAAGTAATTTTGCAAACATACCACTCCCATCACATCACACCCTTCAAAAGATCCTCAGTGGTGTTGGGAGCTATTGAGTCAGGAGCTTCTGAGGCGACATTTCTTTTCACTGCTAATGTTTCTTCTATGTGAAGGGAGTGTGATCAGTTGTGATGTCCTGCCTCACCTCTGCCACCTCACTCATTCCTCCTCTTGGGTGACAGGAGGGGAAGTAGCTTATCCCAGTGGTCAGTCTGGAAGGTGACAGTGGCACTCCTTGCCTGCCCGCTCCTCTGCCCTTCCTTTGGGGACCCAAGGGTCTGCAGGAAGTAGGTGTTCTCTGTGCCTCCCACCTCTGTCCTAAGACTTTCGGGGCTGCTCTGTCCACTGTTGCCCACCATTGGGAGGGTATATCTGTCTGCAATCCAGTATTACGAAGCCTGTTAGGCTCTCCTACTAAGATGCTCCTCTGATGTAGCCTTTTCAGCTTTAAAGGTGATATCCTGGCTTTTGTCTACAACTGCCATTGCTTTATTTCTTAGCTAGTTCAGGACTCAGGCCAGGATGATGGGTACTTTTCATTAGGTACCACTTCGAACTCCTGCAAATACTTTTCCATTGTCTATAAAAATAAGCAGAGTCTTCAGCTTGGCATTCGAGGTATTCCAAAAAAAAAAAGGTATCATCAACTTTCTAGGCCCAATCCCCCACTAGGCTGTGCCCTGCATATGCCACAAACCCTAGGACAACCAGCCTCTGGGCTCCACTGGCATCCTGGGAATGCTCTGCGTTTTCTCTCTCCCATGTGCTAAGCTCTGCTCCTTTGGCTCCCTGGTATCTAGGCCACCAAAATTCTACCCACCTGCCCATCGCATAAGCCCAGGTGCACGCCCCTTCTCTGTGTGCCTTTTTTGACCCTCAGGGACCTGATCTCCCTCTTCAGTGCCGGATTTCTCATTCTGTCTCCTCTGCCAGGAACCTTCTCCTCCTGCCCATTCCCTCCTCCCCCTGCACGTGCCTATCTGACCACCACTTATCTCTGAGCTCTCTGACTGGAGGCCTTTACCTCCAAGCCTCCCCTGGGCCCTCAGGAGTGTTGGCTGGTCCTCCTAAGTGCTTCCATAGAACCCCATATACCACTAAATACGCGGAAGTGAAACGCTCTGCTTACTTGTCTCAAGAAGTTTATGAAGGCATATAGATAACACTTACAATTATGTACAAGCCTAAAGAGAGCAGAAGTGCCACTCCGGATGGTAAATTGCCTACATCCACATAGAAACCAAAGGTAAATGCTCACTGTGAACTGAGGCCCAGCCAGGGAAAGGCACTGAACGAGTAACTGGAATTAGTGAAGGCTTTCCGGAATTCTCTGGTCCTCCAGGGAAGGCTCTCTCAAAGAGGGGGTTAGTCTATCAAGTGTCTAGCTTCTAACTGGTCAGTGAATTAAAGACATCATATCATTAATTCAACTTCCCGGAGGCAGAAGAGAAGCTGAGACTCCTGCTCCCTGGATTCAGCGAGGGAAAGGGGGTGCATCCAGGCCACCCAGAGTAAATCCGACGAGGAAAGGGTCTCGGCTCTCAGCCTTCCCCCCACCTAATAAGCACAAATGCCAAAAAGTGGTGTTCAGGCAACAGCAGGTTGCAGCTCAAATGACATGTCTGAATATTGAGGCCACTGCATTTTTCTCACTGGCTTCAAGCTTGGGAAGTCTGATATGCCTCTTTGAAGTTTGCTTGGTGAACAGGGAATGTGTGGATTTTCTGAGGCCTCTGACAATGTGGGGATAGATAAGACCCTCTCAGGCTCAAGTGTCAAGAGGCTTTCTCAACTTTATAAACGCTGCTGGGAAAGTGAGGAGAGCTAAAACTCTGAGATTTTTAACAGGAAGCATTGAACCTGGTTTGCTTCTAAGTTAGACTAAAAAGAATAGACCCATGAATTATTCTTAGGGGAGAGTGAGGCAGTCAACCTGGACAGGAGAACAATTTCTGCTTCGGGGAGCCCTTGGTAGGCTCTACCAGCACATAGCCACTGTACTCCCTCATTTCTCCAATTTAAGGGCACTGTACAAAGCATCTTATTCCTGTTCCTTTTCTCATGTTGGGTCATTACTGCCAAAAGTGTTGCCCACATTGAATTGACCACATTCGAGGGGGCCTACAGCAAGCAGGCGATGTGGGGGCACAGTACCGATTTGGGTGAGCCACTTGGCCACGGCACCGTAGATCTCGTCCAGGATGAGGATGACCACGAGGTTGATGATGACCGCCGTCGCTGTCACTGTCACCCGGACATTGGAGCGTGTGTCTTTGTTGAGAGACAGAGCAGCTGCAATTGTGATACGATACACAATGACCGCAAAGACGATTGAGAAGGTCAGGGCAATCTGTAGGGGAAAAACAGCGAGAATCACACATCTGTGGACAATTATTGAGCACCTATTGTTAGCTCAGCCAACAGTACTATGTACTACATTAGGTATTCTTAACCTGGAGTCCGTTGGTGGGCCATAGGAGAATGGTAAGCCCTCTAAACTCAGGCAAATTCCAAGTATACGGGCATTTTTCAGGAGAGACTGTCTCCCATTTTTATCAGATTCCAAACAGCCTGTAACACACACAAAGAACTAGGACTAGGAATATTGGATACTATGGTGTGAACGATACACATGATGTGATTGCTTTTGTGAGAGAGCTTTTGATTTACTATGGAGAAAAGAAGAATTCCTGTTAAACCACAGTCAATAATACCTAGGAATGTATTAAGTGCTAAATGAAGACTATAGCTGTTACAGGGACTGAGAATATAGAGGAGCAAGTAGATCTGAGTGCTCAGGGAACAGCTTGGGGAGCAATGGGATTTAAATTGGGACACAATGAGAAGAAACAGAGAGACACTGAAGGTGATCAAGCTGAGAAGGGGTGAGTGAGAGCTTGATGGGGTGGGTGCAAGAAGGTTGACCAAAGAAGAAAGAGAGAGAAAACAGGGGTGAGATTTTCACACTGTCAGTCCCCAGGATGAAAAAAAAAGTCACCCTAATACCCCTACCAGGTTACCTGAAATGGAAAACTCAGATTTCTAACTTGATGCCGAAATCTCTCACTGCTATATTTAAAAGGAAAGTCTAGCAGCCACTTGCCTTCAAAGGGTCCCCCATTACCTCTCTCTAGAACCTAAAAACAATAAGGCACCCTCCCAGACCGGCTCCCTCTTCTCTCCTCTCACATCACAGCCCAGGGAGGGCCGTTTCCCTGAAGCACAAATGTCAGGAGAAGAAGGGGCCTTAAATAAGCCTCCCAGATGGGGCAGAGGGAAGCAAGAGTAGCCAGGTGTTTAACTTGCTCAGAGAAAAAAGTTTAATTTATTCCAGTCAAGTGAAGTCTTCTTTCTTAAATTCTTTTTGCAAAGGAGGCCATTCAGGTCATATTTCCTCTGGGGGCAGGGGATGGAGGCCTAAATAGAAAACATGGGGGGGAAAGGAGTAGGTATGAAGGTTCCCTCTGAAGAAACAAGCTTTCCTGGACTGTCCATTCACTCCATAAAAAGGAAGGGCATGGGGGTTGCTCAGGTTTGGGCTTTGCAAGCTGTGCAACTGACACTCTGGTGGGCCACAAATGGGGAATGGGTTGCAGCTGTGTCTAAAGTATGGGTGTCTTCAGACCTCTGGGGGCAGGGTACCTGGAGGTGCTGAAGCCTGGGGTGTGCTGACGGCAGCCTCAGCAGTTTATTCCCCCTGTGCCTTACAAATACTAGTGTTTACCGTGCAGGCCACGGTGTGAAAAAGAAGCCCTCCCTGAGGAAGAGAGGATGGCGTTGTTCTCTGGGTAGAGAGAGGATTTGTACGTGTGCACGCGTGTGTGCTCACATGTGTATGTCCAGGTGGAGGATAGGTTGGATGGGAAAAGCACTCTGTGGGAGGCCCCTCTTCTGATGCAGGATAGGGGTGGGAGGAGCAGAAACCCCCGGCTCCAGGACTGGGGAGGAATGACTGCCATGTAAGTGGGAAAACCAGGAGGAGACATTGTTGCTCTCCAGCAAGGTCGACATTTTTACTTCCCATTCCTCTGGGATTGTCACTGCCAGACAGTAAGGGCCTGGAAAACGTGGTGTGAGATTCTTTTTTCCCAAAATCACTTTTGCAGTGAAGGCCAGCGATGGAAGTAATGATGAGGCGGGGGTGGCCAGGGCATCAGAGAGTGCGTGCGTGTGTCTATATGTGTGTGTGTTTGGGCTTGGGGTTGGGAGAATGACTGGGGGAAAAACAATGGCAAAAACATCCTTTGCTTTGGAGTCTGGGGGCTGGTGCATGGAGAAATGAGTGGGCAGGAGATCAGCTTCTATCTTCCTTCTGTAAGAGGCCCAGCTGCTAAACTGGGGAAGGAAGAAAACTCTTCCTGGCGACACAAAGTGTGATCCCTGGGACCTGCTCTGTCAGCTGGGAGCTTGATGCAGGATCTGAAGCACAACTCCAGACCTACTGATGCAGAATCTTCACTTTAACAACGTTCCTATGCAAGTTCTAGAGGCACTGCCCTCCTCACGTGGGAAATCCCTTCTTCGCATCCTCCCTACCTCCGCAGACCCACCTCCAACATGTCCCTCCCAGCCCTCCAATGCTGTTCTTTGCAATCTTAACTTCTCTGGTCTCGATTTTCCACCCCATTACAGCAATTCAGGTTCTGAACCACCCCTTCGGTGTTTCCCACAAGCACCTCAAGATTCACAGTTTTCAAACAGGAAAAGTTTGGAGAACACCAGCCCAGTCCATGACCATTTCACAGATGAAGAAACATGTGAAAACAGATTTGTTCAAGGTCACCAGGCATGGACAACCACCCTGGTCTCCTGGATTATGGTAGGAATTAAAAGAATTTTAGCTTTTAGGGATCATCTATGTTTAGCCTTTGATCTCACATATAAGAAACTGAGGCCCAAGAAACAGCAATGTGATTGGTCCCAGGTCCACAGGGTACATGGTAGAGTTGATATACTAGTGGTAATAACGCCATTATCAACAACAGCAGATCCATTTGTATCCTCTCTATGTCATTATTCAATGCATATCTTCACTACCACTAATCCCTATAATTACCATGTAAGACATGAATTTTGTAGTTGCAATTTAGTGATGACCAGGATTCAAACCCTGTTCTATGGCTGCAAAGTCTACAATCTCATCCTGACATTAGAACCCAAATATCCTGGCACTAAATCCAGTTCTATTTTCAGCACTTTGGCTGCATCATTGATTTTGCTGATTAAATTCAATAAATATTTTCTGACCACTTATCGTGCAAACCACTCTGCTGGGTATGTTTCATGTTTGTAATCGGTCTCCCCCAACTAGGGCAAAAGCAGGACTCAGTCTTGTGCTGCATCCTGTGCCTCTGGCCATTTCCGCAAGGTGCCTCAGGTGTGGAATCTATTTAGTAAAGATTTGCTGATCCCCTGCACATGGTTGCATTATCATGGTCCTTGTGGCTTTTGGTGTTTTAATCCCATAATTTACTTCTGGGCACAGCCAAATTGCAATGGAAGCCAGGCTACAAACCCGTAGCCCTATTCAACACTCTAAAGAGAGGCAGGGAGGGAAGAAGGTCTAGTCCTACCCTCTAGGACTGGCATTCTGAAGCAAAGTTGAGAAAACCACTGCACACATAACAACTGTTGATCCTAGTAGCAGCTGGACAGAGTCACCAGCCTCGCTTCATGAGCTTCTGGTATGCTCTGAGCAGAGAGCAGGGGGATTAGTGAGAGGAAACTCCACGGAAGCAGCTTTGGGACCGTTTTCTATGGGAAAGGCTTGGAGGAAAGAATGAAGAGGAGTAAGTAGAAATGCACAAGCAGAAGCAACCTCTGAGAGAAGAAACTAATGGGAGAGTGTCCCGTCTAGGGCATGGCACATAATAGTAGCTCAGTTTTTAAAAACACATCCACTAATGACATAATAAGTTGTCTCTGGCATCCTCTTAATTTACTTTCTCAATCAGTTATTCATAAAAGATGTCTTAAGTACCTACTATGTGCCAGTTACCACTTTAGGTGTGATGTCTTGAGTACCTACTACATGCCAGTCACAAGGGATGTACTGGTGAACAAAGATACAAATTTCTTGGATGTTGATCCTCTAATGGAGATAGGCAATAAACTAATTAATAGGTAAAATATATAGTATTATCTGGTATGATAAACACTATGGAAACAAATAAAGCAGAACAGGGTTATAGGGAAAGATTGCAATTTAAAATAGGGTGGTCAGGAAGGGCCTAGGTGAGAAGGTGACATTTCAGCAAGAACCTAATTGAGCAAAGGGAGAGTTAGAATGGGACGTGGGTGGTGGATAGCAGGAGGGTCAGCCCTGTAGTATAAAGATGCTGGCTCTACATCTCATGAGATATGAAAACTTTAGAGGGTTTGGAGCAGAGGCGTGCCACTATCGGACCTAGATTTTGCAAAGATCAGTAGGGGAGACAATGTAAAAGCAGTGGGATCAATTTGGAGGCCATTGCAATAATCCAGGCAATGGAAGAGGTTTTCTGATGGCTGGTTCCCTGAATACAAGTGTAAGTGGCTGTCTTGGCTGTGGGAGGAGGGCTCAGGCACCTAGCTGTAGAGGGAGGAAGGGAATTGCCTGTGCTAATCCCCGTCATATAAAAAGAAAACCAAAAGAGGGTCCATTCAAACAGAAAAGAAACTTTAGCTCAACATACTGGGTTAGAGAAGAAAGAGAAAATTTATCATTGCCCATGCAGGTCTCTATCATGGTGGGGAAGATGGACACAGCATGTGACAATTCTTGGCTCTTATCATCCTATGAAAAACATCCCCAGTTGATCTGGCAGACTGACATCCCTAAAACTGTCCTCATGGCCGAGGTCCTGAAATCTGCCAAGGTTTAGTCACAGGGGACGGAGGAGGGAGCGATATTTGATACTCCAGTTTGTTGCCCAAATCCCATAATAAAACACTTTTATAAACACCTCCCTGACCACTTGATCTCATGCACCACACATGCTCCAGGGGAATAATGCTGGTCCTCTCATGTGATGAACCAGGTCATGAATCCACAGTGGTGATTGCCCATGGCCACTTCTCAGGGACATGTTTCCCTCTTTCTCCCTGTTCTACTTAGAACACAGTTTTCTCTGCAGTCCCATAAATGAGCAACGGGGTCAGTTCGGCTCTATCATTTTTATTCTAAGAATGTAGCCCTTCTAAGAATTGGAGCCCTAAGAATGGAGCTCCAATGTAATTTGGTGAGGACTTCCTGTTAGAATCCCCACTTTGAGCCAGCCATTCCCCCTGATTTCTACCCTCCTTGCCCCCATAAAACCACCAAAACCACTGCCGTTGACCTAGACAGGAAAATATCCTCGAGGTAAAGGCATCTCCCATTTTCCCTTAGAGCTTAGCTTCACTATTCTGTCGGCCCTTCAAGGCTTTAAGAAGATTGAAAATACGTTTAATATTATTTTTTGTTATTTGCAGCAAGATGGGATGTTATAAACATCCTAATCTATCACTACTGGAGATAGAAGTATTTTACTTGACTATTTTCTTATTTATATATGTATTTGTTATCTATAAACTCCTTGAGGGAGGGATTATTTTGTTTTATTTTCTGCTCTACCCCCAAGGCCTAAGAATAGCGTCAAGCACATAGTTGGCACCCATTAAATATTTCTTGAATGAATGAATAATCTCTGACAACAAGATGCATATTGTGGGAGACTTTGAAGTGCTAAATTAAACTTTATATCATTCCAGTGTAACACATGGCAATTCACCACATGTTGTTGAATACATTCTACGTGCCCTGCTCTTGTTAAGCAATGAAAAGATAACAAATGTAGACTTCTAAGTTCTGGCAAGGCACCCATCACCTCTGCAGTTCATCTGTGAAACAAACTGTTGACATAGATGCTTCCTTTACTTTAAATTCCTGAGACAAGGACATGGTTCCTGTCCTCAAGGGCCAGGATGGCAATCATAACCTCAAGCCAGGGTCAGAGTTACCTGTGGCCAGTAGGTCCAGAATATTACAATCATTTCAGTCCCTTTTTTTGGAGTGGGGGGGCACGTGGTATAAGTAAACTCTGCTCCACCCCACAACTAATGTGTAGTCCTGCTGAGAAATGCTGTAGGGATATAATTCCTTTGTAAAACAGAAGCCCCAGTTTTAAATACTAGAAGGAGTCTACCCATAAAGATGGGGCAAGTGTCTTAGTGGCCCATGCTCAGTCCTCTGAGTTTCACCTTTTGTTATTTTCAGCAAGATAGGATGTTACAAATATCCTAAGGCCTTCTTGCTTCTGTTGGCTCACTCATCCTGGCTCCCAAGACCAACCTGCTACCTCTTTATTGATATGACTCCAGTATGAATCACAGACCCCTTCCTTCCCTTCCCTGACACAGCTGAGACCATCTGGGTCTTTCAGAAAGGCCCTCTCAAACACTCAGGGGAAACACAGAAATAAACACAGCAACTACAGGAAAACTAAAGAATCAGCTTAGAAAGCCTAGGCTGGCTGCCTCCTATGGCTGCCAGACTCTGTTCTATTCCACAAAATCACCAGACAGAGCCAGCCCACCGCTTCAACAGGCTGCCACAATTCTCTAGCCATCTTACCTCATTACTTCTTCCAAGGTCTTGGTCTGTCCCAATGTGGAAGGTACCGTCTTACCACCAACCTACCCCATGTAGTTCCAACTTCAAGCATCAGTGGTCAAGGCTGGGAAGATAGAGCCCCCTTCTACCCTCTTCTTTCTAGAAAGATAGAAACTCCTTCAATAGCTATAGAAGGTCACTGACCCCTTCCAGGTCTGGTGTTCTGTCTGGGAAAATCACCTTCCCCTCTTCAAGTGACTGGTACCAGAAATGGTCTCACTATCAGATAAGATCCTGTCCTTCTATGCAGGGATTGTGGCTTTGTCTTTGTTAGTATCTCATTATTCCCATAGTGTAACAGAACAACACACCCACAGTATTCACTTAACAGGATCTAACAAGCATAAGTCATAGGCAGGTGTTCCCTCAACCAAGGAAGTTACCATGAACAAGATGGAGACGAAGTTTATCAGGTAACCTGGGAAACGATCTCTCCAGGTCAGCTTATCTTCATCATCATCCTGGGAAGAAACAGGAGAGTAGAGAAAATCAGAAGGTACAAATAACAGATAATAATTTTCTCTTCATTTGCATAAACTTGCATATTATTAATCATTCATCATTCTATATGGGTATTTTTCTAGTCTCCAATGCCTTAACGTCTATATTAACAACAGTTCTCCTAATTTTGAGATTTCTAGATAGCCTGAAAAAAACTATGGCAAAAAGAGGACAAGGTTTGAGTTCAGCCTTATTCTGGGCTGAAATATTAAAAAATTCAGCCACTTATCAGCTGCACGATCTTGAACATCTCTTAACTTTTCTAACCCTCTATTTTTTATCATAAAATGGGCACAATTGCAACATTTGTCTTGCCTACCACACAGGACGGTTTTGTTTGTTTTGTTTTAATGAGAAACATGTGAACATGGTAAAGCACTGGATACATGACATATACAACTCAACCACAAGGCAACATCCTAAAATAGACCATTCTTTAAATAAAACATCAACCATAGGTCCTATTAAGTATACAAATTACCCACAATTTTTGTTCTTGAAAGAACTTTTATGTGCTGTCATTTGTTCACCCCAAAATGACTGTGTTCTCTCCTGGTCACAGAGGCAGACATATCTAGGTACGGTTATGCCTAGCAGTCGGTCTGGCTGAGAACCCTACCTTCTCCCCTCAGGCTGGGTCCAGTGTACCCAGGCCACCCTTCAGGGACAACCAACCGTGTGTCTGACCGGAGGCCTTTGGCTTACTCTGACGACCCTCATAGGGTTGGGTGATGTCAACAAGGTATGTATAAATGGTAAAAATATCTGTCAATTAATTGCCATGTAACTTTAGTCCAGGCACTTGCTTTCTCTGAGCTGCAGCTCTTTAACATGAGAATTGATCCAGGGTTGTTGTGAAGACCATTTGAAGCCATGCTTGTAAAGATGCCCTGAAAATGGCAAAGCACCCTGTGCTGCTGAGCTAGGAGTCCTGCATTTCTGCAATGTGTCTGAATTGAGCTCAGCTGGTTAGTGTTCCCGGGGCCCCTCCTCTAGTCTCTCTTCCCTCCTCACCACTATTTCAGAACACACCTGATTTGGCTCTAGCAACAGTGCCATCTAGCCTTTGAAAGCTTGTACTGTAGGCCAAGGGCCTTCTTGGCCTAGAAGACATCTTTCTAAAAACCTTTGTGTGTCCACTGTGTGCAGACCTTGTTGGCAGGAATGGTGGGAGACAGAAGAAAGTGGATTTGACCACTGCCCCTGGGGACCCCACAGTCTAAGAAAGCAAAAGTGACACCCATGTACCAAAAGCTTCAGGAAGCACTTGCCAGTGTGGGAGAGGATTATCTCGGGCAAGAGCCTGTGGGGAACTTGAGGAAAGAAATGATGTCTTTCTTACCGCATGTCTGGAGCCGAGCGCAGGGTTGAGCTGGCTTAATAAATGGGGGTGGACATGAGTGTTAAGGCTGAAGTCATTTAATAATTAGCACTTTCATTTACAGATGATGTAAACAAGGGATACTCAGTTTTTCCATGGACGTCGTGATAGAATCAGGGCTCTAAACTCCTAGCCCAGCAGACTTTCATCACATAATTGAGAACAAAGTAAGTACAGGTTGGGACCACTCTGGATGAGTGACAGTATATAAATCTATTTCTATGAGGACTGAAACAATATGCATGCATATTCTTCTACATTAGGACAAATATCGAAAGGGAGTCGCACTTCTTTCTTTTTGCTTCAGTATTAATTCTTAGTTTTACTCCCACTAATGATATTTTCCTGTAAGATTTTGATAAGGAAAACTGAAGATGGGCTGGTGGATGACAGCGCTCAGTAGAGATTCTGCAAAGAAAAGAAGGGGGTGCATGGCACGGCTCTTCCTGAGGTCTCTTTCCTTCATTATAGTGAAAGTTCTGATAATTCTGTGACCTTTTTCTGCTCTCTGGCCTAGAGATAAGCAGTTCTGCCTTAAAACTCAGCAAACCAGATGTGTTCTGAAACACCAGTGGTGGGTAGAAAAGAGAGAGCTCTGGTTCTTAGGTTCCATGTTACCAGTTCCTCTGTCAGGGGTTTTCCAAGTGAGAAATAGTGCAAGGAGAGGTAGGAAAACCTGTGTTTGGTCCCTGAGATGAAGGGAAGGGGTAGAAACATCTGTCAATAAGGGTGAGACAGGTTCAGAGTGGCCCTCAGGGCAGAGTTGGACAGTCTAGGAAGAAACAGGGAGAAAGGAAGTAGGAGCAGAGGAGCAGGAAATATGGCCCAAGATGACAGGGGCTCAAATACATAAGTACAACTGTAGAGGACGGCTAAGAATCCTGTGGAGGAGTCAGGCATCTGAGATGGTTTCAGTTAAGGTTTCCTGCCACGTGGTTGTCCACCTTCTTCAGGACAGGGACCAAGGGGGGATGAGGTGTCTTTGGACCACCCTTTACCCTGCAGTGACAACTCTGACCTAGAGAATGAGTTTTGGTTCAGTTCCACTCAAAAAACATGGTCTGAGCACCTCGGAGGGCTGGGCTCTGTGCGGGATGCTGAGGACACAGTGAGGAGAAGACTCAGCCCCGCCCGGAAGGATCTTGGAGACCATGGCAGAAACAAAGGATTTCAGCGCTAACCCTGGCAAGGCAGGTGGCATGACTATTTTGCATATAAATGAGACATTTATAATGAAAAAGCAATTGACTTGGTGGTCCTCTCAAAGCAACAACCTTAAAGAAAAATAGTCATTTTGACATAAATGTTCTAGTGTTTGTTGACAAATCACCCCTTTTCATGTTTACATCGATAAGCCCTTTTTTTCTGGAAGTCATAGTTTTCTTCTCATACATGAGACACTATCGAAACACAAGAGGTCAAGAGAAACACAAAGATTACCAACTGCCTTCCAAGCTTTCAAACTTACTGGTAAAGATGACAGTGAGGAAAGCAGACTTTACGTATAATAACTGGTCCTGATAATGGAAGCTAATTAAAATTCTCCACTCACTGGCACTTAAAAGATGTGAAAACTCATGGCAAAACACCATTAATTTAACTACAGTCTGTGTAATCATCACATAAAAAGCCTGCAGGATAATGAAAAAAGAAGTAGCCTTGAGACCAGAACACCTGAGCTTAACTTTTGGCTCCAAAATTAACTAGTGAAGTAACCTTGGGAAATTTCCAGAACCTTAGTTTCCTCATCTGTAATTATATCCCTTATCTGTAGATTGGTAAAATGACAAATTACCATGCATTTTATATAAATTAGCCAATGTACGGAGAGGGCCACGCTGGTGCACTTGCACACAGAGGTAGATGAGAACTGTTAGAGTCTCCCTCTCCTTTTAAAACAGAGATGACAGCTCTTGTCCCACCTAAGCGACAGAGGTATTGTGCAAATCACATGAGTGAATGCCTGCGAGAGAGCTTTGTAAACTGTAAGGTGTCACACAAAAGTAAGGTCTAATCAGCTTCATGATCATATCAAAAGCAGGTGATTAGGAAGCACTTAGCTAATGTCACCATTGTTAAGATACGAGCCTAGCTGTCATCTGTGTTTGTTTCTTTGTCTCTGTTGTCCCGTTTCTGTCCTCGAACTATGGCTCCTTCTCCAAGTCTCTAATAGCAAGTAGCACAGTGATAGTCACGTTAAACCATGGAATTGCTCTTTTGAAAATATTTATATTCAGAATATATAATCTCTGTACTCTCTTTGAAGTTGTTCTGTACATACGCACCCACACACAAACATACACACTTCACACCCAGTTTTCCCTGTTACATTGTATCGGTACATTTTTTCACAATCAAGGAACAAATATTATAAGCCATTATTAACAAATTAACTAAAGTTCATACTTGATTTGTATCTTTTAAGTTTTTACCCACTGGCCTTTTTCTGTCCCAGGATCCTACCCGAACATTGTATTTAGTCATTGAGTCTCCTTAGGTTCCTCCAGACTATATAGTTTCTCGGGCTTTCCTTGCTTCTGATGACCTTGACAGTTTTGAGGAGTACTGATCAGGTATATTGTAGAATGGTTCTCCCATAATTAGACTGAAGTTGTAGGTTTGGGGAAGGAAAATCACAGAGGTAAAGTGCTATTTTCATCCATTCATATCAAGGAGACGAGCTATAATAGGACCTCTCAGTGATGTTAACCTTGATCGCTTGGTACAGGTGGTGTTTTTGACAGGTTTCCCCACTACACAGTTACTCTTTTTCCCCTTTCCGTACGTGAATCTTTAGAAGGAAGTCACTATATACAGTCCACACTGAGGGAGTGAGGAGTTATACTCCACCTTCTTGAGGTGCTTGTGTCTACAGATTCCCCTGAGATTTAATCCTGATTTTTATATTTTGGATTTGCTTCAAGCAGGGCTGTAGGAGAAGAATGTTCATTCGTACCAGTGTTAAAGCAACACAGATTGAAGGTGATAAATGCCTCGTGATCAGTAGGCACCCTGCTTGGGGCAGAGCCGGACTTGGGAATGAAAGGAAGCAGGCTGTGGTCCTCTTTATGTGGGAAAGCCAACAAGAGGCAGGAAGCTGGGCACTGCCATCACCGCTAGTAGCCCTTCATCATCACCAGCCCCACCACCTCCAGCTAAAAACAAGGAGGTCAAGAATAGATAGGGTCAGACTGGTTTCTAGTAAGATGTTCATACATTAAGTCTATGTCCCTACAATTATTTTAGGGGCAGTGTCAAGGAGAGAGAAGAACAGTGGATCTGGAAACATCATAAAGAGGTAGAGACAGGGAATAAAACCTGTCTCTAATTCTTTATGAGCCGAGCAAGCTCGGGCATATTATCCCATGTATCCCTGCCCTTACATTCTCATCTCTACTAGGATGGCTGGCAAACCTGCCCTACTAAGTACTCAGTGAGTATATGTGATAGTACATGGAAACTTACAAGTTTTGTATGACTGTGAGTTATTATCACTACTACTGTTTCTTCTGTACAAGAAGCACTCATTTAACATCAGCTGAGTACCTAGCATTGTGCCCACACCGTGCCCTGGGGCAATGCAGAATAGCTCACATTCTGAGCCTTAACCACGAAAAGAAATGGAGAAAGATGAACACAAATGATGACATAATATGACACATGTCATGGGAACATGGAGGAGGGAGTAATTACCGGCGTAGGGGAATAAGGGATGACTTCATACATGAGGGGACATTTCACTCGTGACTGAAAGATAAGTGTTTTCTAGGATGAAAAGAGGAATGAACGTACTCCAGAGAAAGTGCCATGGCCAAAGGCACTGAGCTATCATATTATATGGTGCTATCAAGTGGTTCAGAGTAACCAGAGGGCAGAGTGTTTGTAGACAGCAGCAGCGGGGTTCCCGGCAGGGTTAAAGGGTAAATCATCTGACCTTCTTCTCTCATTTGGGGATATGTCTCCACCACCCTACTGACCGCCAGTCCCCACCTTTCCTTTGGATCTTACCCTCTCCTCAAGGACTTCACCCTTCCTTATCATAAACTAGTGTTCTCATACTTGAACACACATCTTCAAAATCAGCTGTAGGACTTCTTACAACAAACTTCTGGGCCCCAACCTCAGCAGGTCTGGAGTAGAACTGAGAATCTGCATTTAAAACAAGTTTCTCAGGAATGCTGGTGCTACAGATGCTGCTGGTCATGTGACCACATTTTGGTAACCATACCCTTAAACCATTTCCTTTCTGCTGAGTATTGCCATTCACCTATAAACACACTGAATAGTAAGAGCTACTACTTTTTAATTGCCTTAGATACCATTTAATTCTTACAAGAACACTGGAAATTACAATTATTATCCTCATTCTGTAGCTAGTGGAAGGAAGTTAGCACCAGAACGTTAATACACTTGGCCACAAGCTAATAAGTTGCAGCCCTGGAATCGATGTGATGCCACATGATGCTCCCTCTCCAGAGTTCTGTCATCTAAAAAATGAGTGGATCAAAGAGTGGCCATGGCACAGGAAGGAAACCAGCAGATAAATGCCCAGGGAGAGAAGTGTCAAAAAGTGGACCAGGTTTTCTTGAGGAGAGATTAAGTAAGTTAATAGTAGCAAAGTATCCATTTGCATTTGCCATTAAAGTTACCTGCAACCTGTGAGATAGTTTCAAAGGAATGATGGAAGAAAAACCAAGGCTGCAGATGATGAGAAGGTAGATGGGAGGTGAGAGGAGAGAGCTGCTATCATTTGCGTTCTTAAGAAGTTGAAGGGAATCAAGGGTTGAAGCAGAGTTTAATACTAATACTTCCCCATGCAAGACCCTCTTCCTGGCTAAAATCTTGGCTTTATTGATCACTCACCTATTGAGGACTCTCAAATCCTTATCACCAGCTCAGATCTCTCAGCTGAGCTCCTAACTCATTTGTCCAACTTCTTAGTGGACATCTTCCATGGAATTTCCCAAGTTCAAAATGTCCCAGAAGAATGAATCATCTTATCCCTTAAACTTTCTTCTTCTTCTTTTATATTCCCTAAGTCAGTGAACTGAACCACAGCCCTTTGAGCAGAAAAAAACTGAAACCAGGGCATTCACTTGGGCTACTTCCTCCCATGCACTCACTCAATCAGCCTCAGGCCCTATAGAGCCTGTCTCTTTAAACATTCTCCAAGTCGGCCACTCCTCCACCTTCTACCGCCAGTGCCCACACTATAGATCAGACCCTGCACATCTCCAGCCTCATTACCCTCCACTTCAACTGATCATTTGCTTGTCTTTACTCCTCATGAACTGTCAGTTCCAGGATTGCAGATGCCATGTCTGATTCATCTCCATGTATCTGGTGTTTAAGCACAGTGTCAGGTACATGGTATAAGCTCAATAAATGCTTGTGTAATCAACTTGTCTCCTACCAGGCTCATGGACCGCAACTCTGAAAACAATCTTGGTGACACTTCACCATCACCTGGGTCTCTCTCTGTGCTGGGGGGCAAATGGGGCACGGCCTCAACACTATTAGGATTCATGAGGCCGATGGTAGGTGGGAATCAGAGTGATAGTTCTTCACCCCTCTCTCCAGCACGCTTTGTCTGCCTTGATTTCTGGAGCCAAGGGATCCAATCATTATAGTAGGTGGAGGCCTTCCATCGACTGGAGGTGACTGTCCCACTCCCCATGGTCAGGGGCAACACCACGGGGAACCAGGGATGGGGAGGGTTGGTGGTGCCTGAATGGGGTTTCTGAGGGAAATCATAATGACTTGGGTGAATCAAGGGTGGTACAATTGAATGACAGATGGGAAGTGGTCCCAGGCAAGAGGCCTTATGGAAGAGAAAGATTAGGAGACTGACTTCAAACAGGGGTTAGGTGGAAAACTAAAGAAAAGTCTTGATTCAGGTTCAATTGTGTCTGAGTAAGGGTCAAATAAGGGTCAAAATGACAAGGAAACCCCAAGGTCAATTTGGGCAATGCTTCCTGCAGTTCAGATCCAGGGGCCATTTTTCCTGTTCCAAAGCCACCCAATCATCCACCGTGACCTTGATCTGCCACTCTGGTCCCACTCTCCCCTCAGACAGAGTTGCTCAATGCACTCTCTGCTAGGTGAGCCTTCAAGACCTCTCACAAACAACTCTTACTCGAGAAACAGGGATCCTACCAACTTCGCCATTTTCTCTCTCTCTTTAGTTCTTTCTCCTAAAATAGTTCCCCCTCCTCATGGCGGCATTCGTGGCCTGACGAGAAGCCTGAGGCCAGTATAGGACAGCATATCTCTCCCTTCACTGAGCCTGGGATCCCCCACAGCTTCTATTACCATCATGTAAGCCCCCAGAATGGTCCTGGTCCTCACAGTTCAAGCACACACAGCCTCTCGGGCTGAGTCTCTAGGTCCTGCCCCTCAGCCCTATCGACTTGCCCTTCACTGACCCTCAGAGTTATCTAGAGACAAAGGCTTTTAGGGACAGAGCCTCAATCTAGGAGGACTGAGGCATTCACATGGCACAGCACCTAGGTCTACAGGCATGCCTGAAGCCCAGGGCAGAGTGCAGTGTAATTTGTGGCTAAAATGGAAAAGATTCTTTATTCTTCCCACTGCTTGGTTTTCCCAGCAGACACACAGAAAAACAGACTCTGGCTCCCTGTCTCCCATCCTGAGGTCCAGCCTGCTTACTTGGCTGCCTCTGGTTCCCCAGGCAACTTGCTGCTTCACTTTCTCTGTGTCCCAGGGGGCTGCCCCAGCCCTTCTGGGTTCCAGTACCCGGCTGAGCTTCTCTCCCTCCCTTACTCCCACATTCACTGTTGTGCTGCTTGTTCTGTCTGGATTAGAACTGCAGGCAGCCCCGCCCCACTCACTAGTACTGCATGTCTAAATCCTTAATGTATAAACTTACCTAGAACATCACACAAGGCCTTAAGCCGAATGACCAGGGACTTAGAATGCATTTAAAGCCTGTGCGATGGTCTCCAAGGCTTGACAAGATCTGGGCTCCAGCTCCTCTTAAACTTATTTTCTACCATTCAACCCCTTGCGTTCTCCATTTCAGCCACACTGGCTTCGTTCCTGTTCACTGAACACGCCAAGCTGGTTTCTGCTTCAGGGTCTTTTGTAAGACTCCTCTCCTATCTCTTTTCCCAGCCGGGTCCTCTTCTTACTCTTCTGTGCTCAGTTGTAGCATCATCTCTAGTGAGGTCTTTCCCAACGCCCCAGGCCATACCCTGGCCCTTATTATTCTCTATCGCAACACATCACTATCTGAAGTTATCTATTTATCTCCTCTTGGACAGCAGGCAGCCTCTTCTTCACCACTGGATCTCCAACTGCTGGCCTCAGCCTGGTCTGGGAATTCATCTGCACATGTGACTCAGGGGTGACTATCAGTCTGGAAACAATAGCCCAGCTCATTGGGCAGGGCTCAATTCTCATAAGGTTGGGATTGAGTATTTAATCTCTGGGTGGGTCAAATCTAGCTTCACACAGGAAGAGCCTACGAAACAATTTCGTGCCACTGTCTCAGGTTACACACCAACTCTGAAACCTAAGGGGAAAGTGCAAAAGGTTCATGGTAAATTTGCAACACTTTAAGAAAAATAGCCAAGTGCATGTCCCATAGCCATGTACCAATAAGGACAGCTTTTTGAATGGAAAATAATACAGGGAAGAGTTTTAGTCTGAGTAATACCCAGCTATGTTCTGGCTAATCATGAAGACCTTTGGGACAGAGATCCTGCAGCCACACTGAGCTCCTCCTAGTGTGTCTTGTCCCTTTAGGTCACACATTACTTCGTAGTCTAACGTACAAGCCTCCAGCTTCCATTTGGAGCCTTTATGTTCTGGCCCATAGAATGGAGAACTGATCTGTAGAACACTTGTTTACAAACTTGAAGCTCTTCATAAATCCCTCCTTACTCTTGCTTTCTTTAGGCCCAACACTCATAATTCCTATTTTTCTAGTAACCAAATATAGAAGAAAGCCAGTGGCTCTACATTTCTGTTTCTCTCTATTCCCTCTGTACCATTATGACGCTCCACACCTTACCGTGCGGGGGTGGGTTGGTGGCGGGGGAGACTGGGAAGCAGGTCCTCAGCCCTGGAGACAGTTGTTGGCTCAGCCCCCCGCAGATGCTCAGACCGTGCAGGAGACAGGTTGCCGTTGTGCAAAGGTGAGGTTGGAATGGTACAGCCAGGACAATGTCATAACTCCCACATTAGCCCATTGTTGAAATCACTTTAGGTGACTTTTCAAAATATGCTGATTTCTGTCTCTGCCCCAGGCCTATTAAATCAGAATCCTGGCGGTGAAAGGGTCTGTTTTTGCAAATGCTTCACAGGCGACACTGTAGATCAGCCTAAATTGGGAAATACCATTCTATAAGACTCAGACCTCTCTTGCTGCTTTTCCCTTCAGGACCTATAATCCTGTGGCTTGTCCTTGTGTGAACAGATTCTCTGAGAGGTGCTCACAGGGTGGAAACAAGCTTGGAGACAATTCCCTCATGCACAGTGTCCTCACAGAATTCGTCACATCAGCTGCACTGCGGGTCCAGCCCACTTGCCGACTGGTCCCCATCCACACTCCTTCCCCTCCTCTTCCCCCAACGGCAAGTTGATTGTAGGCCTAGAGCAGGCACTGATCAAACTTGAGTCCAGAGATCAATTTCAGGCCCACTCAGTATCTCACACAGTAAAAAGAGCAACAACTGAAGGTGACTCACTGGCCTGGTCACTGGCCATGCTTGGGAGGCCAGCAGCCGAGGCACTGTTTCATTTTCAAACCATTTGTTTGACCTGTCGGGGAAGGCCTCGACAGCACCTAATTATCTTAATTTATGCAGTTACCTTCAATTTTGTGAATGTATTGGGCTTTAAAATTTCCCACTACACACAGAGCACAATAACAGACTCTATATTAAGAAAGAAATGGTCACTGCGCTCCACTCAAAACAGAAGTGTCAGGCTTCTCGGTGTGAAAAATGGCATTTGGAAATATGTTAGTAACTTTTATTTAAACACTGTTCCCTTTGAAATAGTTTACATGCAAATGAATAAATAATGAATCTTGCCAACATCCATGTGTTCTGGTCAGAAGAATAAGGTCACTTTGTTCATTCTTTTGTTAACAGTATCAGTCACTTCTGGCCTCCACCAAGGATGGAGCCATCACTGTTACACCGCAGTTAGACAATGTACATCTAACATAGTGTTTGTTTTTAACTAGGAGAAACAATTTTCAGCAATTTGCTGCAACAGTATACTGGTAAAAAGACACTGCAATTAACTCTCATCATGGTATTTTGTAACACTGACTCCCTTAGCATGCAATGTTTGTTTGTTGGCTTGGTTTCAGATTTTGTTAGCTTATAGAGAACGGTGGCTAGCTGCTGTTCCTCTCCATTAAAAACAAGGGCCAGAACAAATGGGATGGGACCCCAGCAAAGAAAATCGGATAAGATAAGCAAAAGCACTTCCTAGACCTTCTTCAAATCTGAGTTATGGTCAAGGGAGACGTCCTCCATTGGGCTTCAGGAGAACAGAGTCTCCCAAGCTGGCCCTGGAACTTGCTGTAGACATATTCAGGCCACTATAACGCATACTGCTCAGTAATTCATTCTAAAATTAATTAGTGAAATGATCCATGAAAGGGATTCTCCTTCCCGTGTGGACTGTGGGTGAGGTGAGATGCTGCCCGGCCACTCTTGTCTTTTCTTTGGGTTTGCTGAGCCAGAGTTGGCTCTGTCCTGCTCTGCTGAGGACATCCTGGACAAAGCCACAGGACAGTGACAAAAGTCAGTGTCCTCAACATGTTCAGCTTCAGCTGGGTGTGGGCCTCAGCTTACCAGGCCTTGGTGCAGAGAGAGGAGTGGAGCCAAAAAGAGGAAGAAAAATCCATGAGGAGGAGGAAGGGAGAGGGTGGTTGCTCTGTGGCTGAATGTGCAGGTACTCTCTACCCGCTTTCTCCTTCGCCACTGCCAGCCCACAGGGCCCAGGATGAGGCTCTGCTCTCAGGGGGCTACTGAGCGGGCTAAGAATGTGCAGGTGCCAGCACAAAATGGTGGACTGGGCCAACTCCACAAAGGCAGTTCAGAACCCACAGCAGTTGCTGAGTGTGACTCCCCACCATGTCACGTGGTAAGAAAGGGAAGATCTGGGGAGTCCAACTCCTACCCCGTGACGGTGATGGCAGAACCCACTGTGCTGCTGGAGCTCCCAGAGCACATCTCGTCCCACTCCCCATATTCTGACCATATCATCAGTTCCACCGTCACTGTTGAGTTCAGAGGATTCATTTTTGACACTTGAGGAGGGCTAAGATACATTAACAGAGTGATGGGGTCAGGTCTGTCCAGACAATGAAGAAGCACTGACAATGATTTTATAAGCATCCCCTATGTTTCGGATCCTGTGCTATGGCCTCTGTGCTCCAAGACTCTCGGTGTCGTGAGACACACAGATGGGCAACAGTTACAGTGCAGGAAAGAGGTTGCTGTGGAAGCATGGTGGAGGAGCTCCTAACTTTTATGTCTTTGGAAAATATTCAGGAAAATTCAGGCATGAGTCCTTGCATGCACATGAGCATGTGTGTGAGCATGAGTGCGTGCGTGCTCACACACACTCACAAACACACGAACTCATGCTTAATGGTCTGAGTGTGCCCCAGAACAATGACTATTAGCTAAAGCAGTGGTGCAAGACTGATTGTTCCACGCATCATTAAGTGCGTGCTTACTACGTTACAGGAACTTTTCAAGATTCTTTATATATCTGATCTTATTCATTTCTCAAAATAACTATATGAGATAGGAATTATTGGTCTCATACATGAGGAAATTAAGACCCAAGAAGGTTAGTTATGTGACTAGAGTTACATTAGTAACTGGCTAAACTGGGATTTTAATCCAGATCTAAATAATTTCAACACACCCCCCCCTTTTTTTAACTGTCCTGTGTTCTTTACACTGTGTTCTTCAGAAAACTGGATTTTCCAGGTACTCACAGATGTTCCACATGCACAGTCTCTCTTTCTTTTAGGAAATCTAATATACTAATGCATATTAGAGACTCTGAAAAGACCTGTAGCATCTCTGTTTCATCCTCCATTCACAGACTCAACTGATCATGCAAGCTTGGTGGTAGCCAATGATCTAGCTCTGTGGCAGTCTGAGAAAAGTTGCTTTACCTCCTTACTTGATCTGGAATCGCAACACAGAGTTTCTGCCCCACAGCAGGGCACTTTTTTCTTCAGCCAGAAAATAATGGTTTGACCTTAAACCAATCAGTAATCCATCCCCTTGCACCTCAGCGCCCTCATGCCTGTTCTCTCCCTGAGTTGCAGCATGCCTCCATGAAACACAGAGGATAAAGTAGTCACTAGAACTAACAGACGTGATGGGTGTGCTTGCAAGTTAGGGTTGAGCTTACCTTGGAACTTTCTCACACTGTCTCTCAGCTCTGAGTCTTAAATGGTTACTGGCCCAGGACAAAGACCCATCTTCCTAGTTTTCTAGCCTCGTACCACCCACCTCAGACTCTACCGTTGGACTGTCAGATCAGTGGCCTCGCTTTCTACCCTTGGTCTCTCAATCCCCAGCTTCAGCATTATGGAGAATAGCTAGCTATACTTATTTCCCTAGTTTCTCTTTCCATCTGTCTCATAGTCCTCTTCCTGAAAAAAAGAGACAAGACTGGCAAGACCAACCCAGACATGAGCACCCCTTGCCCAGAAGAGATTTTATTCATGCACCAGAGAGGAAGAGAGATTGGTCCTGCCTCTCCCCACCTGGAATCAGGAACCAGGAGCCAAGAGAGACACAGTGGTGTGCCTGCCTAGGGGAACCCCTCCACTCCGCAGCCCATCCCACATTCCTGTCCCCAACCCAGACCCAGGGAGTCAACAGACATCATCTCTTTGCACTTGAGGCCCTGGCTCACTGCACGGTTGGGACGTGACTGCCAGGGAATCTGCAGCCTCAGCTGCTCCAGTGAGGCTCCCCTCATCTGCACCACAGGGTACAGCCGCCTCCCTGTGTCGCCAGCTGAGGGTTTTTTTTTTTCCAGGGAACTCAAGTCATCCCAAATGCTTAACCCCCAGGGGTGGCTGGAGTTGGTCTCCAGAACACGTACAGGACATCTTTTCTCTTAATGAACAAAATGCACGGGTTACCATGAGCTTGCCCTCCCTGGGTCCCACCACCATTCACCCACCTCCAGGTCCTGGGCAAAGGGTGGCCAGGGTCCCCTGGGATCCCACACAAGCCAGGCCAGAATTTATGGATGATGCATTACATTTTGATTGTTGCTGACACAGAAACAGAATAGTGAAGATCGAGGCTGAGAAAGAGAAGGAAAATCTAACTCCCTGAGAACAGTAGGCAACCTGGAAGAAAGCTACCAGGGCAATAAAGGCCTGATAGGGATGAGGAGACTCTCTTTCCTTCCTCTCTTTCTCTCTTCTCCTTCCATTCTCATTCACCATGTAGTCAATAAATACCGATGGGAGCGGAGGACGGGGAGACAAAAGGGGGGAAAGAAAGCCTCCCCTCTGGGGTCACACTTCCTGACCTCTTCTCTCACTCCATGTGCAGAGTGACAGTCAGCCCACCGGGCAGCTACCCCAGGGCTGCCTAGGTTTCAGGGCCTACTGTCCCCATGGGTTTGTGTTGAGGAAGAACTCTTGAAATTAGGTTCTAGCCTCAGCTCTGCAATTCATTTGCTTCTTGATCTTTCATAAGCCAGAAGGAAAAAAAAAATGTTTAAATTCCTCATTACCATATTTTACCTTGAAGAAGTAAAATGATTTTCAGAACTATGCTCATTACTACATCCATCTTCTTTCTTTCCCCCAAAGCTTTCAACTCCCCTCAAAGCTGGCCACTGGTATGTTTTCAAAGGGAGACTCTCCGGGGGTTATGTAGTAAAGAAATAACCTTAGCCAAACTGAGGCCTGGCCTTTGCCCTCAGCTACCAGGGTGTGCTTTCTAGGCCCTTCCAGTGTTCTACTGATAGGAGAGTCTTTGTTTGTTTGGGGAATTTGGCCACCAGACAGTCTAACAATGTGGTATGATGGGGTCTTTAGGCTGCATGGTATTGTTTCTACCCCCAGGTGGGCTGAAGACTAAAGGGCAGCCATACAGGATCTAGCCCCAATAAAAACTATAGACACCGAAGCTCAGGTGAGTATTGTTACACATTGATGCTGAAAACTGACACTGTCCCAACTCTATGGGGAGAGGACACTGTAGGGCCTTTGTTTGATATTTTCTTGGACTTCATCCTCTGTACTTCTTCCCTTGGCTAGTTTTAACCTATATCCTTTCCCTGTAATAAACTGTGCTGTATGTACAACAGCTTTCAGTTAAGTTCTGCAAGGTCTTCTAGCAAGTTATCAAACATAAGAGCAGGCTGGGGAACCCCGAAATTTGCATGTGATGTCAGAGGTGAGGGCGGTCCTCCTAACTTCGCAGTTGGCCACCTCTTTATAGTTGGCGGCCTGCCTAAATGTTCATCATGGATAACATTGACTGATAGATTAGGAAACGGAACTTCCACCAGTGGAGCCATTCTTCATCTAGTGGTCTGTTAAACTAACCTAATGAGGGCTTTCAATTAATAAAAAGATTAGACAGACATCCTGAAATGTAGTGGTCAGCTGTCAGAATTGTGTAAATGTAAGCACAAATTGCCAAGGTGCCCGGGTTGCAATTTTTGGAAGTACTGATAATCGTCACTGGAGACAGCGGCTAAGAGTTAAGCAAGCTTCCCCTACACGCCCTCAGCATTTGGTCCGTGCTGCCGGCGCGCCCTCGTTGCTTTCTGATCTGTTCGGTTATGTAGGTGTCTGGGTGCACACGAGACTGTGAACTTCCTGAGAGCAGCAATTATATCTTATAAATCTTCTACTTTCTTGAGATCAAGGCAAAGAGTGATTCACTAAGTGTTTGATGGATTAAACTAGATTTGCTGATCTTTTGAAGATGGTAAGCAGTTGTGTGCCTGGATATGTGGTTATTACACTCCCATAAACAAGTTCCCTTTAAACTGTGAGCCCACATAAAATTTTATAAGTCTCCTGTTCCTCCCTAAGAAGATATTCAAAAGGGAAAAAAAAAACCAACATAGAGGCAGCAGAGCACAGAGCCAAGAGCACACATGTGGGTTGTGGAAGACCTGGGTTCGAGTGAGAGCCTCATATTCCTTGTTGGCTCCATCACCGTGGACAGGTCACTTGACCTAAGACTAGGGTCTTCTTATCTGTAAGACTCTGGGTAATATTGTACTCTCAGGCCTCCCACAGACCTGCCCAGAAGTAATCGTTATTAAGCTCACACTATCAAAAGTTCAGATTCCAAAGATATTTTCTAAGCACCTGCTACCTGTTAGGTACTCTACAAGGCACTTGCTGCCATTGTTTCATTCCATTAAGGTCTCATATTCTGGTGCTAGGGTAGTAACGGGGAGGGAATCTTGGGTAGGGGTAGAAATGACACATGACTGGCTATGAGATGATAATGATTGAAGCTGGATGAGGGAACATGAAAGTTCACTCTACAATCTTCTCTATTTTTGTGCATGTTGGAAATGTTCTAATAAAACATGTATTTAAAACAATCGTCTTGGCAACAATGTGAGGGAGGCCTTCCCGGCCCCACCTTACCAAGAGCCAAGGCACAGAACTAAAAACACATGTGGGTCCCATAAGGTGTTAGAAGGGAAGCTGGGTCTAGGACCTGAGTTCCTATGTCCATGCAATTTCCCACACCCCCAGTTGCCCATCTCTGGGGAGGCGACTGTCTTGTGTGGCTGGTACCTGCTCACCAGGACCTCACTGGCCCTCATAAACCTGTTCTTTGAAGGTCTATGGTTGCTTGCAGGGGAGCTAGATCCTTGCAGAAAAGTGAAGAGATAAGGTGAAACAGCCTTTGCCTCCCTTTCCTCTGTCCGGAACCCCTTTCCACACCACATTTGAGAAATTCAAGGAATATAGGGTCTCCTCAAAGTCACAGTCCCCATCTGCAAACATCAGTTGAGTCCCAGGGCACTGGGCAGGCAATGCCAGAGGCCCCGAGAGTGTGGGACATAGAGCCCTGCCCCCGGCAACTACCTCAAATCCACTCACCATATTTTAAAATTTATTAGAAAACTGTACAAAGAGAAAAATATCACAGTCACCTGTACCCACAAAAGGATTTGCTCTAGAATAAAGAAGGAGAAAGGCTTGCCTATTTCTTCTGCAAAGGAAGGAACAGCATGTGTGTTTACATGTGTGTGTCTAGGCAGAGTGGGCAGACAGAGCTGAGCAAGAAGAAGCATACTTCACAAAGGCCACTCTAGGGACATGCCCATCTGGAGCTCTGGGGCTGGCTACAGCTTGCATTTGTTTAGAAGTTCAACCCTGGGATGTATACAGTTTTCCCCAAATAACCCTTGAAGGAACAAATAACAGAGTGCAAGTGACACCGGCAATACTCAAAAGCATGGAGACATATTTAACCGTTTTCTTCACTATGACCATATTTTGCCAAAGCCCATGTCCTGGAAATCTCTCCTACTCAGTTAAAAGAAAGTCGCCAAATGGGTTGTGTTTTCTCAATCCCTGTTTTAATTTTTTTCTCAAGCTCTTGCAGCAACACATGGGTTGGCCAAACCAAAATACACCAGGGCACTTGGAAAACATTGCCCGGTCACCTCTCCAACCTCAGAAACTCCCACTGGTGCCTGTCATGTGACATGCTGCTTCCACACACATCACTGTGCATGGCATTTCCCAAGTGTCTCACCCTGGCTGGGGGCTGGAAGGAACAGCCCTTAAAGGTTTCCACCACACTTCCGCCTTAAGTTCTGTCTTGTTATCTAAGTCAATGAACTCATCAAGGCACATCCAAATTCCCCGTGCACCAAGCTCTCTGCAGCATCTCCGGGTTTTTCAGACAACCAAGAGGCGACCAGCAGAGCAAAAGCTAAGCCCGTGACCAGACTTCCACCCTCCAATCCAAGGCTATGTAAAAATATACCAACTTTATGACACTGGAAAAAAGAAAGTCAAACCCGAGCTCTGTAATTGTGGACTGTTTACAAGGCATGTTGTGCTGTCAGTGCATTCTCAGGGAGGCTGTTCCCGCCTCATGTCGGCGGGGACCGAGAATGACAGCAGAGGCCTTGTAACGCTCTGCACTTTGTGCCTTTCTGAACACTCTTGATTTGAAAAGCAGAGTCCTTGGGTTGAAAAGTCAATTTCTTTCAATAAGTGCTGCCTTAGGCTCATTTTCTTTCAGGTTAAGTGTGGGGCTAGTGTGGGGGACCCCTGGATGGCAGCTACCTGGTGTAAAAGAGTCAGTTTTTTGTATATATATAAATGTGTGTGTGTGTGTGTGTGTGTGTTGGGAGCATGCATGTGTGTGCACATGTGTGCATGCATGTTTACAGAGATAAGAAAGTAAAGAAAGTGGAAGAAACCCAATACACCAAAAATCTCCGCTAAGTGACCTGGCACTAAGGAATGACAGCCACCTGAGACAAGAGTCTAGTCTCTTAAATTAGTCTACCTTTAACCAAAATGGGTTAAAGGTAGTTTGGGAGCAAGCTTGATCAGAAAGAGCCAACATTGGTATTTAGGACAGGTAATGCCAAGGTTACTTCCCAATTGGAAGTTCTGCATATCATACCTAGATTTCAGAAAGCATTTGTTGTGAATTTTGTTTTTAAGTAGGCAATGTATTCCTATGGCTCGAAAGCCCAGCGCAACCATGGTGAGGAGTCTCCCCCCATATATGTCCTCATCGGTCCCATTCTCACTCCCCGCTCTCTCCATTCTGCAGGGGCAGCCACTAGTATTATTTTTCTACTAAGTTTACAGAACGTCTTATGAATACAGAAGCAAGTACAAATGTGTGTGCACATTTATCCACATTTTCTCCCCTTTTTACACAAAAGGTGCCCTGCATACCCTGTTCTGTACCCTCTGCAAGGTTTTGAGGAAAGCTGTGTTACCTTTGCGGACAGATGGCTTTGTTGGGGCAGAGGGAGGAATGGGAACTGGATGGCACTGTGCAGTGGCAGTGACATGGCCAAGGACCAGAAATGGAATGTAGTTCTGCTGACTTTCTCATTTTGTCCTGTCTCTTGGGTCAGCTGTTCATGCACACACAAGAATCCTTCTGAAGCCCTGGCAGGCTTCTCGGAAGCAGTTTGTCCTCTTAAGTGGTTTAATATCTCCCCTGGCAATCTTGCACACACCACTCATTTGCTTAATAAACCTTTTTCTCATAGATCACGCAAAGGTAAACTTTGAGCCCTTTGCTCTCAAAATGACTACATGACCGAACTATGTGAATGTCCCAGCCCAGCACTTGGCACATAGTAGCCACTTCATAAAATAAATATTAGTTGAATATGAATGATCACTAAATTCCAATTTAATAAAACCTAGATTAAAAAGATTAGTCACAAAGTAACAAGGACCTGGCCCCTTCAGAGCCAGCCCAGTGATGGTTTACTTTGGTAGCACAAGCTTTTTATAAACCAAAGGTCACTTCCTACTCTCTCGCCAGAAAAGCACACTTCATTCTGGGGATCACATGGACCTTTGTGACAATCTCACAGTGACTTGCCTACAATATTCAGGCCTGCCCGCTGATAGAGCTAAGCTGGAAGAGCAGGCAGGTCAAGTGCATGTCAAGTGACAAAGCAATGTTGGGGGAAGAAATGAAAAATCCTCTCCCAGGTCAACCCATACCACCCCCTCTGGTTCTCTAGGAACAGCTGTCCTAGCCCCTCACTCCTAGGGGTCCTCACCAACCAGAGCAACTCTGACCTGTGATTACGCTGACCTCAGAAAGTCACATTTCCATGGTGCTTACTTCAGTCACATGCAAAAGAGGGTGATCCCCTGTGAAGAAAATATTTGCACAGAGAGTCCAAGAGGGTAGAGAACTGCCTGGCAATTAGTCAGTGCTTCACATGTAGACTACTGCCACTCTCCGTTCGCCAGCATAGATCGTTGTAAATTTGCTGTAGCTAATGGGCAAAGGAAAGGAGAGAAAGGCAAAACTGCTGTGGGTTGGTAACTTTCTGAATTAATCTACAAGGTAGACACTTTTCCAGGCCACCAGAGAATCTAAGTTCAAGTCCCCAAACGATGAACTGGGCTCTCATCCTAATCTTGCCTTAGGGAGCCAACACAAGCATTACCATCACACAGACACGTCAACCCTCTCCACACACAACCCTGGGACATCTCTCCCCACCAGCCCGCATTGGAGGTATCTAAGAGCTTCGTCAAGCAGCACTGTCTCAAATCCAGGAAATGCCTGCAGGAGGCACCCTCCAGGATCGCTGCCTCTGTCAACTGTGGGGGCCACCTCTTCCTAGAAGAAGACCCCCTGGAAAAAGTGTAGTGTTCTGTTGAGATGAAGTGCTTCTTCTATTGCCAGCTGCCAGCCACTGCCACTGCACTTCAGGCAGGCCACATTGAGTGTAGTGGTTACCAGTGCTGAGTTTAAATCTCAGTTATGCCACTTGATTCTAGGTCATTATTTCAGCCTCAGTTTCCTTATTTGTAAACCTCTTCCTCCTGGGAGAGTTATAGGGAGTAAGTGAAATTGTCCTTGCAAATTGTGTAGCAGAGTATCTGGTAGGTTGTCAGTGCTGGATAAATATTACTTATTCTATCATCATTACATGGCTTTTAGGAACCCATAGCTTCTGTTCAGAAATCTGTAATTCACCCCCCACCACTACCACCCCCACTGCCTACTGCGTGAAACTTGGACTCTGCTCACTGGCTTTTAATTCCCTCCCTCTGGGCTTTCTCCCTCATTGTAATTCCATCCTATTTCCTTCTGTTCCTCGTCAGCCATCTTCCACTCCCAAATACTGCCTACTAGCTCTTCTTCTCTAATAATAATAAATCATATCATCACAGTGATAATAGTGACAGTGTGCAGGCAACATTCACAGTGCGTGGGTGCTGTGAAGGACACTCTGTATGCCTTCTCACTTAGTCTTCATTGCAGTCACGTCACTTGCCCATGATAGCCCTGTGTGATGGGAGTCAGTACTCCAGCTTTAAAGCTGAGGGATGGAAGGTCAAGCAGCCCAAGGTCATTCTGCAACCTTACTAGAATATACGCCCCATGGGAGCAGGGGGGTTGCCTATTATATCCACTCTCGTATCCCCCAAACCTAGAATAGTCCCTGGCCCTCAATAAATATTAGTAGAATAAGTGACTGAATGAGTGAGTGAATCAATGGATGCATGGATGGAAGGGTGGATGGATGGATGAATGTAATTGAGAAACTGGAATTTGAGCCTAGGTCAGTGTGACATCATAGCCAGAAGTGACGCTCTTCTACCACTGTGTATATAGAAATCCAATTTATCCTTGTAAAACCAGCTTCTTCCAAAGTTTTTTGCCACCTGCAGATCATTACTGTCCACCATTTTCTATTATGGTTCCATAGCATGCAAGGTCTCCACTACACATACAGCACTGATTAAACTCTCTGAGGGCAGTGACTACTTTTTAGTCACTGAACTTCTTAGTCTCAGTCTTGCCTTAAGTCAGGCACTTACAAAACGCTTCCTGGTTGTCTGGCTTCTTTTAGGAGAAAAGGAGACAGCCATCACCTCCTCTGGCCCCCACATCACTGAACCCTAGTCTTTCGTATGGGAAAGAGAAAGTAAACTGAGCCTTACTCTTAAGGTTTCTCAAGGAGGAGCCACACTTGCCCTTGGCTACCTGACCTAATGTCTCCCCACTGGTTGGGTCAATTCTTAGATCTGCTCTAACTCTGGGAGCCGGGAGGCCTGGTCCCAAGTCCCAGCTATGCCTTTAGTTGCTATAAGAACTTCACCATCCCAGGACTTAGTTTTCTTGTCTGTAAAATAAAGGTCTCCATGACCTTTACACTCTCATTTGTCTTGGCCACCTGTGCAACTCATGAGGATCCGTGTGTCCTCAAGGCCACGGAGAGTAGGCAGATCTACTTCAATTGCACAGCTCTCCTCAGGCGCGGATTTTTACGTCCCGCCACTCCTCGTTCTGCAGTTAGCACTGTGATTTCTCTTCAGACGCCTGTTTGAGGGGGTGCTCCTATATCTGAAACTGCATCGCTTCTTCCACTTTTGTGCACCATTCTGCTGACCTTCCTCATCGGGGCCTCTCCCTTCATCAGTGAGCAGCGTGGGGTTAAGGGCGGGGCAAGAAGAAAGCAGGATGCTTAGCAAGAACCACCGGTGACCTCTCCTAAAGGAGAAGCAGCTCCCTGAGTACCCAAATGCCACAGTGTAAGAAATACACTTAGGAAGATCTCACGAGTGTATAGAGAGAAATGATAGGCACACTCAGTCACGGCTTGGCCAAGAGACAAGCATGCTGGACGATCGTCTTGTACACACAGGGACTGAAAACCAAAGGATGCCACTCTCTTTGGCTTTAGAAGCACCCAGCAAAATTCAGGTCACAGAATGTTCAGTCCATCCTGTTTTCTTTACACAACAGACACACAAGTGCCCACAAAGAGAAGAAAATGCACCAAAATGTTAACACTGACCACTTTTTTAAAAATGTTCTTTGCTTTTTAAAAAATAATTATTTGTCATTTTAAAATTTTCTGCAGTAAACCAGGATTGTTTTATAAGGAGAAAAAAATAGGAAGTTATTTTTAAATGCCCCTCATCCTAAGATTTTGAAAATAAAAATGCTAAAAATAAAAGGTCAGTCCTTTTTAAAAATGTACTGCAAAGCAACAGTAAACTGAAAAGAAGAAAACATATGAGCTGCAGGCACTCGAGAAGAGACGGACCTTCTCAGGGCAGAGGAGAGGCATGGTGCAGGAAAAGGAAGAGGCTCCAGGAGACGTCTGGGGAAGTGGGGTGGTGCTGGGGAGGCCCTGGCACCCCTGGAAAGGAGAATAAGGTATGGGGGACGAACCTGTTCATACAGAAGTCAGACCTACAGGAGACAAGCAGGAGATGCAAACCAGTATGTATCACAAGGGAACAAGGTCAGAATTTAAATTCTGGAATTTCAAGAAGGTATTACCCATTTATTATTTAGTTATTCTTTTATTATTTATTATTTAGGATCCTCTTAGCACCCATGTGGACCTGGTGTGCTCTCCTGAGGAAGACGAAGCCTCACAGCGTCCACCCTTCCCCCTCTCCCACTTCAGCAATAGGCAACTTTGCAGAAAGGAGAGCAATAGACTTTCCGGTTCTGTGTGGGCTCCTCCTGGTTAAGTTCCCCAGGTGGGTGCACTGGGGACCGTCTCTGGATTGTCCCCTCCTCCGAAAGGCCGGGATCAGAAGAGTCCCGCCTAGCTTCATCCCCCATGACACCATCATGCCACCCATGTGATCCTACCCATGGTCCCTCCTAGCACTGGGAGCAGGGGAAGGTTTGGCTCCCCAAACTAAAGGCAATGACACCAGAGGATTTACACCTTTCCAAGGTACTTCATTCCTGGAAAAAGAGAAAGAACACTTGTCCCATCTTCCTTTCAATGGACAATAGGGTTCTCTTCCCTGGAGCTCCTCCTTCCAGGACGGCAGCAATATCCCTAGGTAGCCCCTCCTTCTCCCTCTTGGAATGTTGAAGAGGGTATGAACAGTGCAGAATGAAAATGGACATTTCAGAATGAATGAAAGGTCATGAGAACAAATCAGCACAGTGTGCATGAAATCAGCAGGAGTGAGGAACGGAAAGAGGAAGGGAAGAAAGCCCACCTCAGAAGAGTGAGGCTCTGGACACATGGCTTTCCTCCCTGAAGCCATCACACCCCTGGGGCCTTGATGCAACCTGGCTCCTTGCTGGGAAGCTCCACTTTCCAGTCTCAGTGCAGTGGTAGTGACCCCTGGATAACTGAAGCTGGCAGATTTGGACATGTGTTTCCTGAGGCTGGCCTTGAAGATGTTCTGATGCTAATTTAGAAAGACTCTCAGATTGGAACACTCTGATGCATAGCTTGATCCCTATACCTCCACCCTCCACCAGATGTGACAGGATCATTTATGTTAGGAATTCTGAAGGGCTATCCAACCAGAGCCCTGGACTGGTGCCTGGAAGCTGGCTCCAAGCCCACCCATGCTTGAGCCAAAATCCTCAGGGCACCAACTGGGTGGTGAGGGTATCTCTGGGCTCTGGGTTAGGAAGCCAAATCATCAGTCCTCTCTCTGCCAAAGAAAAAGACTGGCACATCTGTGATCACAACCTCTGTGTAAAAAGACATATCAAGGTTAACACAGGGGACTGAGGTTAAAATTGTCCAAGGGATTTACTGGTACACATCGCTGAGGTAAGTGGAACACCACCTTCTATGTAGGGATCTTCTGTACCACATGGAATTAGATAGACTTACAATTGGCTGAGTAAAAATACCCAAGAAGTATTGATTAACGAAATAATGAAGAAAGGTCCTTGATAGTGTGCCACAGTCCTTTGCTTTCTCCTGGTCAATATTTTAGTCAATAATTTGGATAAAGACAAAGACAGCAAGCTTAAAATGTACAAATATCACCAAGCTGGAAAGAGCAGATAACACACTGGTTGGCAGGAGCAGTCATGAAGATCTCAGACACCTAGCAAGATTGATTGCAATTAACAAGTTGGGTTTGAATTAGACAACTCTAAGGACCTACATTTCAGTTCAGAAACGCTGGTGACTGAGTCCAGCCCACAGCAATGACAGCTCAGGGGAACAAGTTCGGGGGAAGGAGGTATCTGCTGAATCTGAGCTCAGCACCAGTCAAAACTGTGATGTGGACTCTAAAGCTTGGATTATATTGACCGATGCATAATATTTGAAACAAAGCAAACAAGTCCAACTGTTTCCACTTTTGGAGTTCTTCTCTGGCACCCTCCTTTTAAAAGGGACATTGATAAATGGGAGAGGGTGACTAGAATAGGAAAGGCTCTGAAAACATTGTTAAATAAGGGATGGCTGGAGTAAATGAGACGCTGTACTAGGAATGGAAGACACTCAAGGGAGGCAGGACAGCTGACTGCAAACATCTGAGGAGCAGCCCCACGGAGATGGGGCTGCCTCTGTTTGTGGGCTCAGAGAGTAGCTCTCGGACCTGCTGGTGGAAATCGTGGGATTCCTGATCAAAAGGGAGAATAGACTGCATTATAACAGAGCAAATTCTCCATCCTTAGAAGCATTCGAGCAGAGGCTAAATGAACGCTTGTCAGAAACATGGTAGAAACTGTACTGGAACCAATAGGCTGTCCTTTCCAACTCTGGAGTCATTCAGAGTCATGCAATGACAAAAGGAAAGCTCCCAGGGAACAATAAGAAGCAGATAGGGGACACATGGCTAGCCTCAGGCTGGGATTCTGGTCATGTGGGTCAATGGGAGGTGACTCACAGCTGGCCTCAGGGTAAGGAGGGAGACTAGGTAAATTTTTTATAAACACTAGCCTCTGGTGATAGACATGCTCTGCAGGGGAGAAGCTTTTTGCCCCAGGCTCAAGCTGAGACACACCCAGAAGAGAAGAGACTTGCAGTACTTGTCCAAAGCCCTGGTACCTCTGGTACCACCCACAGAGCCTGCACAAAGGCTTCGCACCAGGCATTACCTTGTACTCCACATGCAGAGGTGATCTCTAAACAGAAAAGAGACCTCAGATAAACCCAGAACAGCAGACAGCATCCCCATCAAGACCTGGGATGGAGTCAGCTTGGCAGCCATGGGACTTCCAGGAAGTCACTGCCCTGTCTACCCTCTGTGTTCTCTTCTGCAAAGAAACATGGTGGAGGGGAGGGGTGAGTGCTGATGATGAGTAAGGCTGATCTCTCCCACCTCTCGCATTTGCTATGGGTTTTATGGATTTTGTGACTTTTGCTTCAGTGACATCCAAGTCACAGGACAGAATAATCAGGGTGAGGCAGAGTGCTGGTGGTACAATCAATTTTCCACAAGAAGGAAGCCAAAGCAGGATGTCCTTAGAGAAAAGCTCCTTAAGGACTACTTCCGGGCCAAGTATAGAGACTCAATGACTAGGAAATCCTGACCCCATTTGTTTTCCCACTCACATCCCTGGGAATAATGTTAAAAGTACGAATCCCAGTACAAGGTAATGAACAAGTTCCCTGCTGCTCGTGGGGTCACTTCCACCACGGAGGAAATTTATTCCCCCCTTCTAACCTTTTCTTTCCTCATTCAGCCTCATATCCTCTTCTTACTCCCAGGAGCCCTTCACTTCTTGTAAGCTCCTGTGCCTTTTTTATTTTTTATTTTTTTTTATTTTTAGTCAACAGGCTATTTATTAAGCTCTTACAGAAGAGTCCTTGAGAGTTCTCTTCTTCTCTCTCATTTCCCTGCTCAACCCTCAAACCTACACTTCCTCTTATTAACCACCAGGAAAGCAGAAGGGTCAGTTTGAGAAAGTTTTCTTCATGGGTCCAGAGGATAAGAATGGACTGTGCTGGAAAACAGAGGGATGGGACTCATCTTTGGAGAAAATTATGGAAGTAGTGTTCCTTTGCTCTACTTAGTAGGCTATTTTCAAAATGCTATCAGTTCCTTCTCTTTCACAGAGTCTTCTTGTTTTCAAGGAAGAAAAGAAGAAACAGATGCATAGAGACAAGTTTAGATCAATGGTCCTCGAATCCTTTATCCAAAAGCCTGTGAGTCTGTCTAGGCTTCCTATTCCTGTTTTGGATTCTTAAAATTTTCCTAACCATATGTTCATCAGAACCAAAAATTGGGTTGTGAATTCTGGTCTTTTGAGAATCTAAGAGATAAATGAGTGTTACTACTTGAAAAATATTTAGGCTCTTGATTGAGTTATGGGTTGTATTCATTCTCTGTCTGTCTCTCTGTCTGTCTGTCTGTCTGTCTCTCTCTCTCTCTGGCTCAAAAAAGGTGAGGAATGTGGAAGGTCAGTGCTGACAATGGGGGCTGGAGGCCTGGGAGGTGGCAGGTCTGGGGTGAAGAGAACTGTGCTTACAGCAGCCATGGGCTGGAGGCAAGGCTAAGAGCTCCTGCAGTTCATGCTATTCAGTTCCGACATCCTGGGAACTTTCTGTCCCCAGCTCAGGTCATGTCCTGCAAACCAAGAAACACTGTGGCAGGCACTGGAAGAGCCCTGTGTGTGGAAAGGTGACAGAAGACAACTGGCCAACTCTTCCTGTGTATTAAGGATTTACTGAATCCTTAACATGTGTGCGTACTGCCATGTGGGAAATAAAATTTAAACTATTTTGCCCTATCTTCAAGAAGCTAACCATTTGGCTGATATATTTTGGGGCACCCAGGGTACTCATCTGAGTAGAATGGGTAAAGTTTGGTCTTATTTGGAGGCAGACAGAGGGACAAGAAGACATTGAGTTTTTCTTTTCCACACTGGGATGTCTATACAAATCAGGAGAAAGCAAAGAAGTACGGTGACCTATAGGACCCTGTGAGCACTGGGGGATGTGATGATGTCACCCATATCCCCTCAGGCTGTGGCCTCTCTGCTGAGCTCTTGGGCCCATGTCTACTCTGTGCATTCTAAAGCATACCCCGTCCTGGGTTGTGAGACAGGCCGCTCCCAGTTCCGTGCCCTCTCATCCTCATGAGTCTTCTCACATGCTTCTCTCTTCTTTACCCCACAATGAAAGATGGAAGACACAGCTCAGGAAAAATCCTAAATGATCTTATTTTGGCAGTGGGGGGCAGGGGGCATCCAAACTCCAGAAACAGAGGGAAAATTCAGCTGCCTCCATCCCACTCTCCGAAGCATGGACAAGCAGGCAGAGATCTGTAAGAGATTCAAAATGTACACCCTCTTCCCTCAAAGAGCTTTAATGTATTGTGGAGACAAGGCTTAGACCATGAGGACTTTAAAAATAAACAAATAAAAACACATTTAAATAGGCAAATCAGACATTGGGGGCGGGGCCATAGAGTCATCTCTGGGTTGGCCACATACAGTGGATTTTTCTGGACAACCTCAATTTTAACATTTAGTCTCATTGCTAGATCACATATCCTGATTTTCAGTTCGGAAAATAGAGTCACTAAAGCAGTATGCCAAAGAGTCAAACAGATGATGCATGTAAGAGAATTCTGGAGGAGGGAGAGCTCAGCGTGAACAGCGGAGGTCCAGGAGGGCTTCCTGGAGGCCACAACAGGGCCTTGGAGGGCAGTGAGCTCACCTGCTAGCCCAGCTCTTCCAAGGCTTGGCCTCCCAGCTGACTTGCCTCCACTCCTACTTTCATCTCTCGTGAACCTGCTCCCCTTGTGCACTCCCTCTGCCCCTGAAGCACAGTGTCCCATCATCTATAATTCACTGTGGCAGATGTGTGCAGGGACAGGAGGGCTTGGAGGGCGGGGCTGTAAGCAACCCTCCCCACCACCACCCCTGTCACACTCAAAGCTTAGGCAGGCACCGCATTTGCCCTGGGGCCCTTCATGCTAGGTGGCCTTCCCACCCTCCACCAGGCCCTGGGGATCCTGGGCTCATGGTGGCACCAAGATCTGGCAGCAAGTGGCCCCACTGGAAGGGACAGCTGCTCTGGGGTTTCCAGCACCTGGGTTACTGCCAGCAGTGGGACGACTGTTCCTCTCAAGGATCAGAGCACCAGTTCGCAAAATACTCATGGAGGTCCTGCCATGGGCTAGACACAGACAATTCAACAATGAACCAGAGAAGGCCTCTGCCATCAAGGAGTTTGATAATCCAGTGGGGAAGCGGCTGAGTAACAGTAAATTGGTGCACAGTGTCTGGGCACTGTGCAGGGAGCTGTCCCTCTCAGGGGACCTGGGAAGCCTGGTAATCTTGGTTGAAAGTGAGTTGGCTTCCCAACCAGGACTATTGTTCCTCTGCAGAGAACAACTTCCTCCCAGCAACTCTACTTGCCTTTCAGCTTGAACTCAGTCTACCTCAAAAACATCACTTCTCAGAAATCTATCTCTACTAATCATAGTCCATTCCGAACATCTATGTCCCTTCGAGGATGGGGGACATGGTATGCCACCCTCATCTCAGATATTTTTGGTGCCTCTGTTCCATGTGGTGATACTGACTCCCATTACAGTCATGGCTCACTTGAGAATAAGGTCCATATTTTTTTTTATCATTTTCCTCTTCCCTTGGAGGTCCTAGAGAGAGGCTGGTGCTAAAACCATGGTTCAAAGCACAGGCTTTGAAGTCATGGGCCCTCGGTACAAAGTAAAGCTCCATTCTAATTAGCTTAGGATATGTAGGAATGTTACCTATTTTGGTGCACCCCCATTTTACCTCCTATTCAATGTATGTAATTAATATACTCCTGGGGATAACGTAAAGGGAAGTAAATGAGATAATACAGGGAAAAGGTCAGATTCTGCTTCAGGTACGGCCAGGTTCTCAAGAAATCAGGGTTCTTTTGGTGCCAGATCTGTATACAGCAGAGCTTCAGCATGACCAGGAGACTTCCTGTTTCCACCTTGGTTTGGTTATGACGAATAAGCCCTCTTCACCCCTGGGCTGGCCCACAGGAGGAGAGGCAAAGAACACCCCAAGTATTTTCTAAGCTATCCTGAGAAAGGGCCTGTCCCTTGTGGTAGTCAGGCACACAGGGCTGTCTCTGCACTTGGCCACTTTGCAGAGGACTGGGGAAGAAAAGTAGGAAAGCTGGGGACTCACAGTGTCCCAATGAGGCGCTCTGCATGTCCCCAGGGGTCTGTGAGCATGGGAAAGGGTGAGAGGAGCAAGGTCCAGTGACAGCCCACCCCTCTTGGTCACATCAAGCCCTTTCCTTCACCAGCACACCCTCCTTCACTATTCGGCCTCCATCTGTCTAGAACGAAGAGGGAACTCAAGGGAGAGCCAAGGGCTGGACAAGGCGAATGCCGACAGCAGCCTTCTCTCACCAGGGCGGCTTCTGGAAATAGCTGCTCTGCCCGCAGGAGAGCTAGCCATTTCCCCGATCCTTCAGCTGGAGCAGCACTCCCCTCAAGTGGCAGATGAGATAATGCTGCTGAGACTAGCTTCTGCCCATCCACAGAGAGACAGCTTTGGTACAGGCAGCAGCGGCTGGCCAGAGTCCCAGACAAGGTGGGACAACCACCACACAGCAGGCAGGTGGGCAGACTCCTGCAGGATCGGGTCCTGGGGCAGCTCTTTGGAACGGCAGAGCTCCACTTCCCCTCCCCTCCACCACCTGCCCACTGCGCCTTCAAGAAATGAAAAGCATATGTGTGCTCTCAGCCATATCTGTTGATTCCTACAGAACTATGACCTACATTGCCTGCATTAAAAAAAAAAAAATCTTTGTAAAACACTCATCTCCTTGTGGTGCTAACTAGCTACCATGTACAGGAATTTCCAGAGCTCTCCTTGTAGATTTCAATATATAAAATTCCCATATTCCTTCTTTATAAATATTTATTAGGCACCTACTATGTGCTAGATGAATGGAGAGACAAAGACAGATTAGACATGGTTCCCCCCAGTCAAGGAGAATATAACCTAAAAGAGGGGAAAGACTTATACCACAAAGATAGTCTTTTTTTTTCCTAGAGAAACCCATTTAATGACAACATGCTGTATGATGTGGGTGTACCACTCACACTGACCAGAGAATTTCCCCCAGACCCTAGAGCCAGAGCCCAGCACAGCCTCTGGCCCTTGTGGGGACTCAGGAATGAGAGAACAAAGTGCATTGTACTCTTAGACAACAGAACAGGCATGAGGTTGTAAGCCAGGCTGGGGCCTTGAGCCCACATTTGTGTGTTGGTGTGTAGCCATCGGGCTCACAGGACCTCCTCAGCATCTATTGTTATTGGTAATACTAGAAATATATTAACATTATATGGAAGCACAAAGGGGGAGCAACTAATTCTGTTGAAGATCTAGGGACATCTTAATGGAAGGCTGGGGGCCTTTACACTGAGGGCCACCTATCCCCATCTTGGGCCCTCTGGGGAGCTAGTGTGTGACACCAAAACCTAGCAACTAGAAGCCCACCCAAGGATGCCAGCTGCTCTAACTCAGCCACTGTCACTGGTGGGAACACTATCTTCCTGAGAGTTTGTAATAATTGTAATACCAATACAATAAATATCCTTTAGTTCCTTCCTCATGCAGACAATGGACATATAATGAAACTACTCGGTTTCTTTGACATCATTTGCTTCTACCAAGTCCCACTTAGTGTTTCTGAAAACCCAGGTGTTTTGCAAACATTTTCTTGACAGTAAGGATGAAAGGTCCAAATTCAAGGAGACTCAGGGAATGCGTGGCTGTGTGTGCACTCGCCCTCAGCTGGATGGGGGGACAGGGTGATGGGGGCACCACTGAATGGAAAAGGAAGTGAAGATAAGAAAGTGAGGCCATATTAAACAGTTGAAAATCATTTTAACCAACTGAGTTAAGCACGTGGCATGTCTTAGACTGAGGATAGTTGAGAATCATCGTTTTAACAAACTGAGTTAAGCTAGGTTATAAATGATTGGACAAGGCACTATCTCCACCTCTGAGAATTATGCACAGTTCACATTACACACTTGTTAACTATTTGCCTTTTTTACTGGACCTTCAGCTCCAAGGGTCTGTCCTGTTCATCACCTAATCCTGTGCCTGGCTGAGAATGGCCAGTAAATAAATATGAATGAATGATCTGCAGTTCTTTCAACCCACTGAACATAGAACGAAAGGAAGCGAGAGTTACTGTAGCTCCGTACTGGGAAGACTGCCCTGACCAGGGGATTTTTGAAACCCTGGGATAGGCTTCCAATGAAACGTAAAATTTCCTTGCTTAAGAAACTGTGCGAATGGGATTGGCATCGATCAGTCCAGGCTGGTCATCTGGGGTCCTGCGTGGAGCCTGGGGAACCGCCAGTCCCCCTTGCACATTATGGATGCTGTGGCTCGAGGCCGAGTCCTAGCAGCATGTAAGGTGTCCTCCGCACGAGGCTGTGTTTTCCAAGAACTTGGAGTGCTGTACAAATACCCAACATCTGTGAATTTCCATAGCACCTTTCTCCAAGGAATTCCACACACTTATAGACATGAGCTCATTCATCCTCTCTTTCCCTCCGAGGTAGGGTGGGGACCAGCATGATTACCCCTGTTAAATATGTGGGGGAACAGGCACAGAGAAGGAGAGAACTTTCCCAAATTTACACAGCAGCTACAGGACTGCTAAAAAGGAAACTGGGAGGTCTGGCCCAATGCCCCACACCGGTTCCCTCTCCTGCCTTTGTCTTGACATTGTGCTGAGAGTTAAGAGCATGAAGGAAATGCACATATTATGAGGACTGTTGTAGTATCATCGTGAATATCTGGTAAAATTCAACAAGGCCACTGAAAAATAGTACTAATCATTGCGCCAAGCTCTCTTCTTCTTCCAGGTTTCTACCTCAATGATTAGGACCCTTCGGGGGAGCAGAAATGAAGAATAAAACGTAACTCAGGAATAACTGTAGTGGGGAAGATGTCAAACTCTACCCCCAAATCAAGGCCTGAGCAGTGGGACTAACCCATTATTTTGCCTGGGGAACGGGGACGACTTTGGAACGTTCAATGCTTTGGGAAATCAGGAAAGGGAAGGAAGCCTGGCCTAGAGGCAAAGACGAGCCAAGTGCCACAAGAGGCCTGGGAGCAAGGACAGCCCCTCACCAGGAGGATCAGCCACCCTTCTATGCTCTAATCAGAGGGCTCTCTTAATTAACCCAAAACCCTGGCTGTCACCGTCAACAAGGATTTTCTTCCAGTCAATCCTTAAAGCGCCAGCTGCCTCCAAACAAAGGCTTGACTCCTGCACTCCTTTTCAAGAGAGGCTTAAAGTATTGACTGCTATAATCCCATCTGCACCCACTCAAAGCCTTGGGAACATGGATATAGAGGACTGAGACCCGAAAAGTGAAAATCTCAATTAGGCACGCTGCTTTATCCAAACCAAAGGCACAGTGGTACAAAGTCTAATCCATATTTGCTTATTACTCTGCAAACAGGTCAGTGCGTAATAGGGCCTGGGTGGCGCCCGGTTCATCCAAGTCTGGCATTCTTCTCAGTCTCTCTTGTTCCCTCACTTCGCTAAAGAGGAAACCCTGACCCATGGGTGTGCGCCTCGTTTGTCAGTCTTTCAAGTGACAGCAAGGCACCATGTCTCCACCTAACATATTTCCAGATGATCAACACACCAGCCTCCTAAATTCGGCACAAGAAGTGCAAGATCTTAAGGGGCCAAGGCCTCAAATCAGGGACTTGGTCTCTCAAGATGTGAAATGGAGATGCAGAGAAAAATGAGGAAAGAGAAAGTGAAGACCACAGGGTGTACTGATAAGGAAGGTAACTAATCACTTCTAGAGAGACCAGTTTCAGAAGATTTGGGGAGGAAAAAGAAATGCAAGTTTATTAAAGGGCAAATGAGATGTTAGGATGCCAAGGTAGAAACTTCAAGAATGAAAGTGAGGGAAAAAAAGGGAGATATCTATACCAAGTGCAAGGTAGCTGGAGGGAGGGAACATATTTGTGAAATAACTTGATTGGGAGAGAAGAATCTTTGACCCGATTTTGGGGAGAGGACTTACAGATGCTAAATGTGAAAGAAAAGGGGTCACTTTTGAGTAAAAGCCCAGGAGCAGACAGGGTGACGGGGGCATGAGCACTGAGACGGGTTTTCGGCAAGAGGGGGACGTTGGCTCCATTCTGTACCTTCTGGGTGGAACCCGGAACCTGCTGTTCTAAATGGGGGCCTGGATCCTCAGCTCTGCAGCAGGATGGCCCCCAGGGCCAGGCTCTCTGGCCCGCAGGTGGTGACAGAGGCCCTGCTCCTTAAGGCCCCTGCTCCTTAAGTGGTGACTTTGGTCCACTCCTGTGACTAGCTCTTGCCTTTCCTCCAAACTCACCTGGGATTTCTGAGTTTGGTTGCCCCATACCTGTGAGACCTTCTCCCCTCTAATCCCAGTATAACACACAAGCAGGTGAATTTAGACTCCTGCTGGAGTGCCTGCAGCAATACGCAGGTTTGAGGAGAGATGCCCACCTTGCTGTGGTCTTTGTCTTCCTGTGGCCTAGCTTAGATAAGACCTGTTGAGTCACCAGCCAGTGCCTGGCACATAGTATAAACATAAGAAATAGTTGTTGAATATAAACCTAGTTTGCATTTTTCTTCCTTCCTTTGAGACTTCTAATGGGAAATGATTTTTTCTAACCTAGGAAGCTGCAATGTTGCTTGTATGAGATGCTGACATAAGGCAGACTCCCAGCACGGGCACTATGTGAGTTTAGCTGTGACCACTTACAGAATCCCGCTCTCCCATAGGCCCTGGTTCTAAATCACTCAAGTAGACTTTTGCTCTGAGAATCAACTGACTACATGGACCTAATGAAGAAGTAACTCCCTAATGCAGCACCCTCAACAGAACTCACTTATAGGATTGATGGACACACTGAGGGGAAGGTGACAGGGGTCTCAAACTACTATGAACCTAGTCCCACATCCAGGATCAAAACACATGGCTTTGGAACTGCTCGCCTTTGAGCCTCACTATTTTCCCTCTCAGGATCTTTTGAAACAACATACTTCGGGGGGGGAAAAAAAGCCAAATAAGAATGAGTGCTCTGCAATTAGGCAATCCACAGTTGCTACTGAGCTTGGATCGCTAGGAGGAAAATGAGGCCACCAAAGCTCTTGGCCAGCTCCGTGCTAACATAGCTTGGCCAGCCCTGTGGATTCCTGAGAGTCTGCATCATCCACAGGGTGAAATGGTCCTGTGCTCTGTGCCTGGCTTCTTCTAGCTCAAGCTGGGGCATCAGCCAAATCACCTGGGAACAAGGGTTCCAAAGAGTGGTCGGCTGATGTTTCCTACTGTCCCAGGGAAAACTTCAAGCACCCTAAGTATCACCCCACTTTGTGCATTGGTTGGTGAGAACATATAGGCTGGGCATTGAGGTGGCTGTACCCAATAACTCCTATCTTGGGAAAGAGGGTCCCTCACTCTAGGACTCAACTGGCTCAAAGATTCAGGCAGAATCATTACTTTTTATTATAGTTGGAACAAGTTACCCCATCCTGAGCATGAAAATAAAGCCGGACACCTAATGGAAATCAGAAATTCAATCTCCAGCTAATTTCTTAAGTTCAGATTGTCTATCGGTCAGCAGACATTTATTAAACACCTGTGAAATGCTATGCACTGCTCCAAATGGGAAGCACATGGCAGTGACAAGTCTGACAGAGTCCCCATCTTCACGGGGCTCACATATAGAGGGGCTAGAGAATCAGCAAAGATGGGAGAAATAAACAAGACCGTTTCAGGTCCTGACTGGTGCTATGGGGAACATCACCTAGGCTGAGACAGGAGGAACACTCTGGATAGCTAGGGTTGGGAAGGATCTCACTGAGGGGGTGATGAGCTGAGAGCAGAATGAGGAGAGCAGACAGCCAAAGGGAATGTGGAGAAAGAAACTTCCAGAAGAAGGAACAGCAAGTCAGAGACCCCAAGACATATATAAACTATTGCATTTGAGGGAAAGAAAAAACAGCAAAGGCAGCTCACGAATGGTGAATAGGATGGAATGTGGAGGCAGAAAGGGTGACCAGGACCAGATCTTGTGGGGTCTTGTAGCCCCTGATGGGGGAAGCCTCTGGTGGGTTTTTTGCAGGTGAGTGCCATGATCTGATTTGCACTTGAGAAAGCCTACTCCAGATAATGTGTGGAGACCAGGCTGCAAGGGAATGAGGCCACCAGACAGAGCAGGCAGCTGGTCCTTGCAATAATTCAGGCAAGCAGTGAGGTGGGTTTGGATTAGGTTTGCAGGAATGGGAAGGGAGAGAAGGGATCTGATTAGGGATATATTTCAGTAGTAGAACCAAAGGTACTCATTGGTGCATTAAGCATTCAGTATGAGGAAGCAAAAAGAACTAAAAAAATGACTTGATTTTTGTCCTTATTTTCTTTATGTAATGTATTTAAGGAAGATATATACTTAAGCTGGAGATTTGTAAAATAAGGAATAATACTTTTATTCTTTAAGCCATTAACTTGTTACTTGATTGATAGCAGGTTGGTAGTAAGTGCTAGAATCAAGGATATATATAGACTTCAGAATTTATGTTGTCACTGTGGGTTTACTTAAGCTCCTTCTCTATGACATGGGATCAAAGATCCTTGATCCAGGACTGGGTTTAGGCCAAGATCTGGCTCAAATAATTACAATAATCTAAGGCCAGGTCCTGGTTCACAGCACACACATGTAGGGTGGCATGTTCCTTCTGTGCAGCCTTGTCATGAAACTCCAGCCTCCAGAGATAGCTGAGATCATAGCAAGATGTCAATAGCCTTGGTGGTCTACAAGTGATGGCAAGAAGCCATCTTCTGCACCCCATTCCTGGACAAAAGGGGTCACAAGGCAGACAGCATAGGGGAACAGCTCCACCAGGGCAGGAAGAGAGACTGAGAAAAGGAAGAGAATGAAAACTGACATTGCAGATCATCAATATCACTGTAATATTTATGTGTGAGAGCAAACAATGGATGCAGTCAGTGGTTTCTTCCTCCCTGAGGCATTTTCCTCACCTGCCCCTCTGGTACTCCAATTTTTCTTGGTTCTCTTCCTGTCTCACTTGCTACTTCTCAGGTACTTTGGTTGGTCCTGATGAGATTGGTCCATCAACTCAGTCTCTAAATTGTAGACGGACCCAGGCTTAGTTCTTGGGCATTTCTCTTTTCTCTCTACATTTGGGGAGCTCAGAGAATCTCAGCACTAACAATCACCTAAATTCTGAGAGCTCGCCAGCCTGGACATTCCCCAGAACAAAGCCAAGTGCCCTCTATGCACCTCTACATGGATGGGTAACAGCTGTCACAATGTATTGATAAACATGCTTACCACCAAACATCTGACTTCCTCCCTAACCATTATTCTTCCAATTATTCAGGCCAAATCTTGCATTCATCATTGACTTCTTCCTTTTTCTTACACCTCACACTCACTCCATCAACAAATATTGAGGGATTTGCTTTTGAAATATAGCCAGAATATGAACACATCCCATCTCCATGGAAACTCCCCCTGTTCAGCCCACTATTTTCTCCCCTTAGGCCACTGCAATAATCTCCCACTGGTTTCCTGCCCTGCCCTTGCCCCCCACAGCCTAGTCTTCCTTAAGCAGCCAGAATGAACATCCAAAAATGTTACTCTGATCCTGTCCGTCCTCACTCAGAATCCCAGTGACTTCTCATCTCAGAATAAATCCAGGGGCCTCGGAAGGTATAGAGGCCTTAACCCAACCCCCTCCATAACCCAACCTCAATTACCTCCCTGCCTTCTTCTCCAGCCACCTCCTCTCCTAAGAACTCTGTGGTCCAGCCACACTGGGCTCCTTACTATCACTGGAGCACAACAAGTTTGCTCTATACCTGGGCCATGTACCTGCTGCTCCCTCTGCCTGGAAGCCTTTCCCCTCACTGCCATCTGGCCTGGTCCCTCAACTGCATCGTTTCTGCTCAGTCGTCACCATGCCTGAGAGACCACTGCTAACCACCCTATCTGCTACTTTGCTGTTTACCCCCTTACTCTGTTTTATTATTCTTCACAGTACAGACTGCTACTGAACACCTAACATAGTTATTTGTTTATTCATGCATTGTCCGTTTCGGGTTACTGGATTGCAAACCTCTTGAGGGCAGAGATTTTGTCTGCTGTTTTCACGGCTGCTTCCCCAGCACCTAGATCTGTGCTTGGCATAGAGCGGGGCCTCAATCAACATGTGCTGCTGTTGTCACCACATACCAGGCACTTTACAAGTGTGCTTTCATTTAGTCCTTTCAATACACTACAAGGTTGATATCACTATGCCTCTTTTCATAAATTAAAAAAAATAGCGGGAATCAGTCATAGCCCAATACAACAAAGCAAGAGGGTGGCAGATCTGGGATTTGAGCCAGCTCCATTTGGTTCTAAAACTTTCTTCACTACAAAAGAACGTGCCCTAGAATGTACACCAACCCCCAAGCTTCCAGGATCTCTGCTTCAATTCCTTACTCAAGAGACAGAGAGATGGTTAAACAAATAGACAGAGACAGAAGGAGAAAGTCAAAGAGAGACAGAAGGGAAGTCAGATGGAGGCAGTGTCCATGGATTCTCTTCGAGAAAGAATGAGCTCCTTGGATCTGTAAGCAGGTGGTAGGCCAGGCTTCCGATGACAAAGCTGGTATCACTGAACTCCCCAGCATCTCCGTGCAGAGCTTACAAGGGGGCAAGAGTCAGGGAATCAGATTTTCCTTTATATGCCATTAGCTAGTGAGCAAATCCCTTCTCCCTCTAACCTCAGTTTCTCCATCTGTAAAAATGCAGGGCACAGCCTGACAGTGGTTCCCAAACCTAGCTATACATCAGAATCACCCTAGAGGCAGGTGAAGAATATGGCTTTCGGTGCTTTCCCCCGCAGGGAGTTTGATACTGGAAGTGACAGAATGTGTATTTTTCACAAGAGATTAACCATAAGATCTGTGTAGGAGGAACTGCTGAGAGCGGGGTTCCTGGGATCAGAGGCTACCTGAATCCAACCCTGACTCTGCCACCGACTGTCTTTGAGGATTTAGGACTTAATCTCCCTGTGGCCCTATTTCGCCAACAGAGAAATGGAAATAATAAATTCCGTCAAGGCGTGATCTGAAGATTCATCATGACGGTATTTGTAAAGCAGTCAGGGCAGTGCCTGGTTCAGACTTCAGGTTACGCAAGTGTCTGTTGAGTGAATAATCACTCAAGAAGCTAGGCTGCTGGCTGCGGACCACCTCTCGTGGATTTTTCTGGTTTTGATATTCTGGGATTCTCTGCTCCACTGCTCCCTCAAAGAAGAGCGGGACTAGTGCTCACTGAACTCTTGTCTTAGAGCAGGGGGTACTCAAGCACTACTCCTGACTCCATATTGAACCCGTCTCAACATGAATTACACCCTTTTAACTACGACTTCGAACAACATGTCAGATCAGGCAAGGTTATTGACATTAATGTGGAACCACTGAATCGCCAAGTTCAAAAGAATCTTAAGATCATTGGTCAGCATTTTTTTTTTCCAGCACACATGGAACTTTAAAATATAAAATAAAAAGCACATCCCAGGTCACAAAGCAAATCTCAAAAGTACCCAAAAATCAATATTATACATGACACATTCTCTAAATAAAATGCAAGTAAATTGGAACTAGCCAAGATACCAACTTTCCCACCCCTACATCCATGCAAATGTAAAACACACTTCTAAATAACTCATGGAATAAAGAACTCAAAATAGATTTTTAAAAATATGAGGGCAGGGCATTGAGTTGTTTTGTCTGATAATGAATCCACGGAACCTAGAACCGTGCCTGGCACAAAAATGTTTGTTGAATTTAGGAATGAACAAATAAATAAACAAGTTAAATGTTAAATTTACGTGCTTTTATTAGAAAAGACATAAGACTGGAAATGAATGAGTTAAACATCTAACAACAAAGAACAACAGAATAAGCCCAAAGAAAGAAAGAGGAAGAAAGTAATAAATAATAGAAGAGCAGGAATAAAGAAAATAGAAGACAGACAATAAAAGGGATAAATAAAATGAAAATTTTTGAATTTGAAAAGACTAATAAAATAGATAAATGGCTGATGCACTAATCAGATTTTTAAAAAGAAGATGACACAAACAACATTTGGAATCACAATGGCAATATAATTGGAAATGCAACATCTATTAGTAACTTCAAAAGACAATTCTATGAAGAACTTCATACCAATAAATTTTAAAATACACACAAAATGAACAATTTCTTAAAAAATATAAGTTAACAATATGGAAGCAAGAAGAAAATAAATACCGGAATAAAATAAAACCAGTAAAAAAAATTCTGAAATTTAAAATCTACCCACAAAAACCTAGTGGTCAGCCCAGACATTTTACAAACGAGTTTTATCAGACTTTGGAGAAACAAATCATCCTGCCCTTCTACAATGTATTACAAAGAATAAAACCAAACAAACAAAAAAAAACCACTCCAAGCTCATGACATGAAACTTTTATAATTTGGCACCAAATCTAGACACGCAGTATAAGAAAGAAAATCTCTAGGCCTACCTCACCAAAAAAATGTATATGTATAAACCCTAAATAAAAAACAAGCAAACCAAATACAGCAAATATACTAAAATAAGGCAGCATCATGTTGCTTTATACCAGAATTATGTTTCACTTAGGAGCTCTATTAATGGAGTTCAGAACATCCAGAAGTTAAAAAAGAAAAGATACATGATTATTTGAATTGATATAGAAAAAGCATTTGATAAGTTCATTTAAAGTATTCTAGGAAAACAGGAACAGAAGGGAACTTGTTTTAATCTGATAAATGGTATCAACCTAAAAAATATATAGTGAATATCCAATTTATGGAAAATATCAAAGGCATTCCATTTAAAAATCAGAAATAAAATAAGGTTAATGGCTTCTTATATTTTTATTCAACACTATACTAAACACACTGGCCATACAGTAATAAAAAAAAGAAATAAAATGTAAGAACTTGAAAGGAAAAAAGCCAAAATTCATTATTTTCAGAAAATGGGATTATCTACACAGAAAATTTAAAAGGAGCTTCCATTTCTGGCAATAATAAACTTAATGTGGAGAAGACCCCTTTCCAAGTATAGAAAACATGCTAAAGCTTGGTAAATACATTAAACAACATTTTGTTTAAGCATACCTGAACTGGTGGTACAATAAGGAAAGAACCAATTCTAAATGAATGAAACCATCTACCAGTTCCAAATGAACAGACAACTAACAATAATCAAAAATTGTTAGAACTACATGAGAAATTGACAAATTCAATATTTGACTGTCATCATTAAATTCCAATTATTTTTTCATTTCTTTTCCCACCCATAAGTTTTTTGGAGAAAATATTTCTTTTTAATTTCAAACATAATGGCGATAAGTTTAGTAATCTTTAAAAATGCATTTCTAAATTTCATTGTGGTCAGAACATGTGATTTTTATAACACAAACTCTGTAAAACATGTTTAGACCTGCCTCCTGCTTGGTATATGGTGAATTTTCAAAAACGTTCCACCCTAGCAGAGATTTCAACGTAACACACTCAATAATTGATAATGCAAGACAACAAAAATTCCACAGATTACAGAAAATTTAAAAACATGTTTAGCAATGTTGACCTAATAAATCAATAAAAAATTGCACCACTACTACAGAATACACACCAGATCCATGTTTTACAAGTAAATTCTGTCAATCAAAACAATGCCAATACTCATCATAGGATGTCATAATCATAGTAAAAACAAGCCACAGACCGGGAGAAGCTTTTTGTAATGTATGACTAACAAGGACAGCATCCGTAACATAAAAAGATTCCTATGAATCAATAAACAAACAATTCAGTGAAAAAATGAACAAACTAGCAGAACCAACAATTTGCATGGCCAGCAAACAAAGGATAAGATGCTCATTCTTACTAATAACCCAGAAAATGTTAAATAAAAGCATCATATAGAAAACCATGAAAATTGATCTTTACTGAAGTCTATATACAAAAAAATAAATTCCAGGTAGTTCCAAATTCATGTGGAAAAACAATCTTTTAAAATTTTAGGGAAAAAATGGATTATCTTGATGATCTTGTGGGGTAGAGAAGAATTTCTTAAACAAAACACGAAGAAGTACAAATCAAAAATATATATATTTGATAATTTAAATTTAAAACTATGATGAAACACCATTTCATAATCAATTGGTAAATATTAAAGTCTGCTATATAAATCAGCAAGAACTGGTGGTAATGTCATAACTAGTGGGATTACAAATTAATTCAGTCATTTTAGAGAACAATTTGATGATAACCTGTAAAGTAATTCCTTTCCTAGAGAAATTCTTACATAAATGTCCCAAATACATGTAAGAGGATTCATAACTGCATCACTGGTAGCAGGAAATAGGGAATCAACTTCAAGTCCCTTAAATAGGAAAAATGATAGATAAATAATAGTAAGCCAATCAAAGAAATATGGTAATTCAGTTCAAATGAATTCACTAGAGCTCCATATATCAAAATGAATCTGTCTAGAATCAATGCTGAACAAAATAGCAAGCAACAAAAAAATATGTACAGTAGGATGCCATTTAGATAGTTTATAAATAGGAAAAAATACGACATCATATTTTTATGCATGTATGTTCAGTAGAACACAAAAATATCCATGAAAATGGTAAATATCAAGTTCAGAATATTGTGTACCTCTAGAAAGGGAAGGAGCAAGGGTGTGAAGGAAGAGGTTACATGTAAGCATCGATTACATTTGTAATTGAAAAAAACAACCTGAAGCACACAGGGCAAGCTGTCCATTATGACAAAACTGCATCATGGTTACATGGGTATACATTAGTTTATTCTTTTAGACTTTTCTGTGTGCTCCGAATATTTCATAGCTTTAAAGCATATTATCAGTTTCCTCTAACCTCTCACAGTGGAAACTCCTCATTTAATGTTCCTGACAATTAAATGTTCCATTCACCTTCTATTTGATCACTTCCAGAAGCAGGGAGCTCACCACAGTAGAATATTACATATCTAGGATGCTCAGGATCTGATCTGACAATAATGAGTGCTACTTTTGAATTTTTCAGTGTTAGATCCAAAAGAGCAAAAGATTTTAAAAGGTGTGTGTGTAGGGGGGGTGCATTACATATAATAACTTTTCAGAATTGTAATTAAATATTCCCAAGCATTAGCTACTTGTCAGAATACATAAATGTCTGAGACCTCTTGTGACTCCTGCATTATAAGATTGCCATCATCGCTGGTCACAATCTATAGCCACCCGGTCCATGTGGCTTCTGCAACATCACCAACTAGTCACTACCAGCTCAGCAGGTCACTCTCAGCAGGTGCCATGACAACGGCCCCTTCTTTACTTTTTATAAAGCATGGTTTTTAAATGGGCAGGGATAAAATAAGGTGCTTTTTATAACAATCCTGTCATTGGAAGCTTCTGGCATTTACAAAGTCCTCGAAAAAAACAGCCTTTTACTGAACTTTGTGATGCAGCCAATTCTGTTGGTGTGCAGATTTGACTGTTTAAAAAGTTCTTCTCTAAGGAATCTGAAATCTGTCTTCCTGAAACTTCTACCACTTGGACCTGATTCTGCCCTTGGAAACCCCCAGAGTAACCTTCTCTAGCAAGAATGTGTGTGCGTGCATGTGTTTTATAGACACATCCTATATGTATCTCCAATTGTACCCCATGTCTCATATGCTTTTAGAGAAAATCATTCCATTTCTGAGTCTGCTGAGATTCAGGTAGGAGTAAACTGATGGCCAAGATACCTCAGATTACAAGAAGAATTATTTGAAAGATATACAGACCTTGAGGTGCTTATGTTTTTAAGACTTACCTATTTAAAGTAATTGAAATTGGGATATCAATTGCCTGTCACTTCTGGGAAAATCATACTTTCGGTTAAGATACATAATTTCACTAACAGATTGTTCATCATTATGGCTTTTATACAGTTGAATCCAACAAAGTTTCATAGAAAAAAATTATGACACTTTATTTTCTTAAGAGCTTGTGGTTCGTGAGAACCACTTGGTAGGCATATAGAGTATATTTTATTTGAAATGGAGATTCTGTGATGATATTCCTTTAAGGGGTGGACTCAAGGTTATGATATGTAGGTAGTTATCTTACAAACAATTTAAACTTTAATAGAGGGCAAATCAAATGTTGGTTAATGTCCTCTGCTCACAGCAAAAGAGAAGAAGGGAGAAAAGAAGAAAAGAGGAGGGTAGAGAAAAAAAAAGGAAGAGAGTAAAGTCAACGCATCTCGCAGAGCAAAGATACAAGGGCGCCTGACCTCCAACCCTGGGATCCCTAGGCAAGAACCGTGGTGTGGTTTCCCCTCCCGACCCCCCAGGCTCACATGGGCTGTCCACACAAATGGAGGGCCAGGCAGAGCCCTCACCAGATAGAATCATCTCTAGGAGCTGGGTACCCCAGTTCAGTCACTAACACATCTGCTTAATCCATGCCTAAAACTATATAGGCGACTGTGAATTTTTACAAATTCTGACTCTTCTTTTGGGCCACTCTGTGGCTTCCTAAATAGATATTAAAGGAATTCTCCAAAACCTATTTCTCTGGTCCAGCCCTGAGCAGAGATCTGGGTTTAATTTAAGACAGTCTCTACTGCCCAGGACCGAACTGCCTTGGATGGTTCCAGCTCCTTTCTTTCTACCCATTTAAGATCACAAATTCCTGTAGCTTCTTCCAAAAGTCAAATGTTGCCAGGACAATGAGGCTCACAGAGCCTTTTGGCTTGGGAAAGAGAGAGTTTGAACTTGCTCAAGGGTTCAATCTGGTCCTAGATTGACACTGGGCCCATTCTCTCTGAGGGAGAGCCAAAACGCCATGGAAAGAGGGGTGGCCTGGGGGTCAGGGGCGCTGTCTTCTACTTTGGCTCTTCAACTGCCTGGCCAGTTACATGACCCTGGAAATGTTCTCAACTTAACTTTCCGGTTCATAAAGCAATTTCATATGCACTACCTCATTTGCTCCTTACAAAAACTCTACCAATAGGACAAATATTATCAATTATGTTTCTGTTTAAAAACCTGCAGTTGCTGCTCATCTCATTTAGAATAAAACCCAAAGTCCTTGCTGTGGCTGACAAGGCCATGCATGATCCTATCTCCAACCACCTCTCAGACCTCATCCCCTCCCACTCTCCCTTTTGCTCTTTTTATTCCTGTCACGCTGGCCTCCTGACTGTTTGTTAAAGACATAAAGAAGTTTCTGCCCCAGGGCCTTTGCACTTGCTGTTTTCTCTGCCTGTATGCTCTTCCCCCAGCTATCCATGCTGTTTGCTTTCTTACTTCAAGTTGATGTTTGCTTAAACCTTACCTTACCAAAGATCTTCCCTGTCCACCCCACTAAAAAATAGTACATTTCCTCCATGCCCTTTCCCATTTCTTTCTGGCTCCTTCCTCTGTTTCATATTTCTTTGTAGCACTCATCACCAACAATGCAGTATATATCTATTTGTCTGTCTTTGTCACTGACTGTCCTCCTGCCACCCGAATGGACACTTTTTAAGAACAAGCACTTTGCTTTGCTCACTGCTATAATCCCATGGTCTAGAACAGTGCCCAGTGCATAGGACACACTCAGAAAAATTATATTTGAGTTAATAGCGTTGTCTGTTCAGTTATACGTGCGGAAAGTGAGAGTCCGAGAGGGTAAATAACTTGGCCAAGGACATGCAGCCAATAGTCCACAGTGATGCTCATTCGTCTCACTAGGAGCTAGAAGGTCGGGGTTGCTAGCCAATCGGCCTTGGAAAATTGACTTACCCACCCTGGATCTGGAATTTTATTTTACAGTAAAGTTTTCCATTTTTTATAAAAGTGAGATAATACTACCTGTACAATTTTGAATCTAATCCCATGTTTAAAAAACATAATAGTATAATATAAGCATGTACTCATGACCTTAAATCTTCTCTAATGTCTGTTTTGGGAGAAGGATTTTTAAAAATTTTTGTTAAATTTATTGGGGTAACATTGATTAATAACATTATATAAATTTCAGGTGTACAATTTTATAATATGACATCTGTATCTTCTATTGTGTATAAGGCCTTTTAAAAAAAATGACTTCAATATTGCATAAGATCGATATGCCCTAATTTATTAAACCATTCTTACATTGGTCAATAAGATTATTTTAAAATTTTCAATTTATTTGATAATACTTTGATAAATATTTCTATATTATCTTTGTTTAAATTTTTAAATCTCTTTAGAGAATTAACTTTTATAAGGATTTTGGTTTATTCTACCAAGTTTTTCTCAGAAAGACTTTACCAACCTTTTTTTCACCAATAATGAAAGAAATGACCCTTCACAAAATCCTGGTCAACAATGAACCATTACTTTATTGTTCTGCTGAGATATTTTCCAATTCTTTAGCACTGTTTCTTTGTTTTAGATCCTCCTTGCACCCCTATTTAGAAGGCTTCTGTGTCAGGAACTAGAAACGGAGACCAATATTTACATTTCTTATTTTTTCACCACATATTATGTTTATCGAGTGTATTTGATCACTGAAAACAACTTTCTTTATGACCCTTCACTTATGTTCTGATATTTGCATTTTGGGAAATGCTACTTTAAGCCAAACCATACTATGAAAGAAGGCCATTGAGGATTTCCCTAGATGTCCTCTACAGAGACCTAGTGAGTTTCCAAGTCCCCACCTCGCCCCAGGGGAGGTTGAACTTTCTAACATATCAGCCTGATTACCCAAATTCTGTGTATCTTAAGGGCTAATCTTTGAAACATTTTTCCAACACTTCCAGCCTCCCCAGCCTTCTACTGGTCTCTCCTTTCTCTAAATGGATGGCATATATGGAATTTAGACCACTCTGTTTGATGCTGATGAACTGTCTCATGTTCATTTTATTCTAAATGATATGTTCTAAGTAATAAGACATTTAATGACAGATAAGACATCCCTCCCAATTTTGTCCACTTCCATGTTTTAAATACCATCTAAATGTCAAATTTATTTTGCTGGCCCAGGCTTCTTTTCCAAGCGCTGGACTGAACTGCTTAAATGACTTCTGACACGATGTTTTATAAACACTTTGATTCAGTATGTCCAAAATTGAACTCATGACCTGTCTCCAAACTGCCTCTCCGCCAGCCTTCCCAATCTTAGTAAATAAAATCACCACCTCCCAGCTGTTCAAAAAAGACACCTGTGTGTGGTTCTTATCCCTCTCCCTAACCAAATCCAGTGAACTTTACCTCCTAAGTATCTTGAGTTTTTATCTGTTGCTACCTCCTCCTCTTAGCAGATACTGTTATCACTGATGTCCATGCACATGTCCATCTCCAATACTCCACACAGCAGCCAGAGCATTTTAAAATGCAAATCTGATCATGTGTGTCCCTGCTTTTAAAATCCATCAGTAACTTCATTTGTCTTAAGAAAAAGGCCAAATCCTTAAGCTGGCCTACAAAGCTCTGCATGATCTGGCTCTTCCTTGACCTTCACCCTCATCTGGAGCCACTCCCCTCAACAGTATACTCCACATACAGACATTCTTTCTTTTCCTTGACCTACAAGGCAGCCAGGATGCTGATAGTGAGGCAGTGAAGGAAGAAAGATGTTAAGAAGTGGTGAGAAGTTGAAAGAGAGATTAGTATGATTACAAGTTTTCTCTGAAGATGGGAAGACCTCCGTAAAAGCCCGAAATTATAGAGGCTTTGATTTCAGAATGCCAGGCTGATTGGTAGCAGATGACTGTCAGGCAGGCAGTAGATGGGTCCTCTCTTTTGCAAGCGGTCCTCAGAAATAGTGGCAGCATAGTCAGCTCTACAGAGAGAAGGAAGCCAGGCACCCAGGACTCTTCACTATCAGGGACATAGAGCAGAGATGGCTGAGAACACTTAACCCAGATTCTGGGTCAAGTATGTAGCTTACCCAGAATCAAGAATGAGTTGCATCCTCCCTTTTCCAAAAGAACATTGTGATTTGATAGGTTCTTTTATAGAAACAGTCTTCTTAATGTGGATTGGGATGGAAGGCCTCAAAGAGAGAAGGCAGTGGTTAAACAGGAGCTAGAGGTGTCTTTTCACATCTGCCTTCTGTAACCACTCTGAATAACGTAAGCTTCCTGTTTCCAAAGCACTATAAGATACCCACAGGATGGCTTTATTTACCCTGCCCTATGGGTAAGTAGAGAGCCACATTAATCACTTGCTGTCTGATTGGTAGATGGGATTTTGGACTCCTGGGGCAAATTCTAACTACAAGCATACAAAGAAAATAAGGACGTTTGGAGTTATGTTCTGATCAATTCTGTTTGAAAAATAATAATTAACTGGGGCCCAGAGGATAAAAGTTAGAGGTCTCATAAACATAGGGCACTTGAATTTACTGACCAATTCCCAAAGACCCACCCCTCCCTTGAATGCCAACCCCTCATTTGAAATATGGAAAACCCAGGCAATGCCTGTACATGCTCAAAAATGTGACACTGCTCCCTTTCAGCCATTTGGTTGTTCTTTTTAAAATGTGCACATACTGAAAATACACAAGACCATGCACACTAGAATGTAGATGAACTAGTTTGGGCCCCTCCCTACAATTTATAACATTCCAAGGTCTTCCTTTGGATATTTCTTGAAATCAGTTAGCCTAAAAATGTACTTCTGACCCAAGCAAAACTGCAGAAACAGATTTCTGGAGCTAGAGAGGCTTTCCAGGGATGATGTTGTCCAAGTTCTTGACTCCTAGCTTACCTATACCTGTTTAACCCAAGCTAAAGACCTACTATCAGCCCATAAGTAGTTATGTATTAATTTTTTTTTAAAGTCATGCTGAGATGAATTCAGGCCCTGTGCTAGAATTCAAAGATACTAAGTCAAACAGGAGACCTGCCCTGAAAGATAGTTCTCTTGAGAGACAGAGAGAGGTCGATTAATGGAAAACTTTCTCTTAAACGGTATAGAGTACTATATGGATGTAGAGAGTTGACTTGTGTCCCAAAATATGTTCAAGTCCTAACCCCCTGAACCTGTGAATATGACTTTATTTGGGGGGCGGGGGAGTCTTTGCAGATGTATCTAAGGATCTCGAGATGAGATCACCCTGAATTTAATGTGGGGGCTTAAATCTAATAATCAGTGTCCTCGCAAGAGACAGGAGAGAAAAAGACACAGACACAAGAGAGGGAGACACGTGAAGAGAGACGCGGACAGTGAAGTTACGCTGTACGGTCAAGGAATGCCCTGAGCCACCAGAAGCTGGAAGAGGCCAGAAAGGGCTCTTCCCTAGAGCCTTTGGAGGGAGTGTGGCCCTGCTGACACCTTTATTTTCTACTTCCGGCTTCCAGACTCATGAGAGAATATGCCACCTAGTTTGCGAAAATTAGTTATAGCAGCTCTGGAAAAAAATGAATGCGAGGGCTAACAGCTAAGTCTCCCTGGGAAGTAAGAGATGGCTTCCCAGTGGAGAGGACATCAGCCCGAAGTTTTCTAGGACGAGAAGGAGTTCGCTACATTAAAAGGGGGGAAGCATATTCCAAGCAAAGACATGCATGTATAAAGCCACTGAGACATGATTCAGCAACATGTACTCAGAGAATTGCAAGTAGTTTGGAAATGCTTAGGATAGAGGGCACGGGAAGGGAAGTTGGAGAGGTGGGTCATGTACGACCTTGTGGGTAAAGCCAGGGAGCTTGAAGATAATCCCAAAGGCTCTGGAGAGCATTAGAGGATTTTGAGCAAGGGAGTGTCATAATCAGATTTGCATTCTGGATGGATCCCTCTCAAACAGCTGCAAAGTGGCCTGACAAGGGACAGAGACCAGTTAGAGGGTCACTAAAGGGACCTAGGCAAGATGTGATGAGGAGATAAAGAGGAAGGGATAAATACAAGACATATTAAGTAGTTAGACCCTAACGGGCATGGGTTCGTTAGATGTGGGGGTGAGGGGAAGGGAGCAACTGGGGATTGCTCCCAAGTTTCCAGCTTAGACAACTGAGTCTGTCAAAACTGGTGTCATTTGACAAGAGTAAAACATATGCATTTATTCTTGTTTTGCTTTTTTTACTCATTTGTTGAACCGAAGGATAGAGATATAAGATAAATTTTAGTGTTTTAAGGTCTCTTTCAGTTTCGAAGTACTTTAAACATTTCCTTCCTGAGAGCAAATGTCCAAGTCATTGTTCCCATTTGGGGAAACTTTGGCAGGTAGCTAAGGGGAAGGCTAAATCCCCTCAATCCCATGTGCCAACATTATGATCAGCCTTGTGACAACACAAGAATTAAATGGCCAAGAGGGGTCAGCGGAAAGAGAGAAGGTTTATGGAGCTTCCTGGAAGAAAGATGGAAGATGACACATGGTCGGCTCTGGGGAATTGGGAACTCCTGGCTTGTTTATGGAACCATTACCAAGTCCCCTACGGTGTGACTCACACTGGCAGCTGAACCGCCTTCCAGATTTCAAGTTGCCAAACTCCTCCTCTGAGTCCAAAACAAGGAAAACTCAGGCTGAAACCATCTTCTATATCACCCACCATCCACATATAGGCTAGAAGTCTGGGGAAGCGAGTGTTCCTAGTTCTACCCTTCCTCCCAGGGCTCAGCTGGTCCAAAGACACTAATCACAGTTTCTAGGGAACCCACCTCAGGCCCTCCTTCTGTCTGTCAGCTTCCCACTTCTGCCAGAGAAAGAAGACAGCGGGAAAGATGCTAAACCAAAAAAAACAAGATCCAATATCAATATCTGGTCCAGGGTCTGATGACTTTGAACAACCTCTCTACCCCTGTTCGCCTGCCAAAGTTCTGGTTTATTCTTTTTACTTTCCCATGTGTAGATTATCTGCCACTCTACCAGATCACTCTAGAAGGGCCTTTGTTTTAAGGCTCAAAGAACACAAGATCATTTAAGCCAAATTCACACTAGGCCCCAATCTCCATGTACATGCTCAAATCTCAGAGTCCAAAGGAAGGTCATGAAGGAACCTCAGATACGAGCTCATGCGACTTTCTGCTGCCCAAATGGGGTTAGTCAAGGACCGAGATGGCAGAGAGGCAGGGTCCAGGGCCTCCAGCCAGAGTTGAGACCACTGCAGGTTGTACTACTGGCCCAAGAAACATCAGCCAAACCGCAGGTCCGGCAAGTTTGGTGCTACCGCCATCTTTGTTTCCTGCCTGGAACTCCAGAGAGCTAGAAACAGCCCCCAAAACTTCACTTACAAGATAAAGGCTAAAAAAATATGGAGAATAGGCTTAGAGTATGGGGTTTGTTGCTATCCCTGAGTAGCAGCAACTATTGTCATTCCTTTTGTTCCTCCTTCTACTACTCTTCTCTTCATTCTTCTCTTTTTTCTCCTTCTCCCCATCCTACCTTTTCTTCCTTTTCCACAAGGACTACTTATTTTAACTCTAATTAAGAATTTACATTTTTAGAATTTCAAAGGTGTCTAGTTTAGAATCACAGCATGAACTTCTTAGGAGTCACTGTCCTAAACTATATATAATTGAAAAAACAAAATAGAAAAAAAACACACAAAATGCATTCCAAATTCAAAGAGCCCTATTAGATCAGTCTGGGGGCTAGTACTGCATTTTCATGATTTGTCAAAAGGGCATGAACACACACCCTGGGTACTACAGGGAGATAAAGTGACTATCAATGGAGAGTTTACAGTCCCATAGAAATTGGTACTAAAGTAAAGGACATTATATTAAAGTATTTATGAAGTGCTCTTCTATGGATTAATAATATTTTCTATAGGTCAACACTGTTTGTGTGTAGATGTTGTAAAGTTGAAAAAAAAATCAGCATCTCAAAAAAAAAAAAAACAATCTTACCCTTTCTTGGAAGTCAGAGTGACCCTACTTGACCTCTAAATTGTTTCCAGAAGTTTAAGTTATCAAAGGAAGTTTTATACTTTTTCAGTTGATTATTCATCAACCGGGACACATTCATCTTGGAGCTAAAACCATAGTTCACAATTTGTCTCACTATTTCAGCTGCCAAAACCTGGCCTTAGCTCAACTGATGAAATATCTTCATTGGAGAAGCACTCATGATCCATCCTTTGCCCTAGAATCATTTTTCCACATTAGTGATGGGGTTGGAAGATGTGGACAGTTCCAGGATTTGATACAAGTAATCCACCCATTCCCAGGATGTGATAAATGGCTCCCAGGCCAGAACTGGACCCCAGAGTCTAAAATAATGACCCACCTATGCTCCAGAACATCTGCTCTCCCCGTCACATACGCAAGAGGAACAAAGGCCTCCCACACTCCCAGAAGGGGAACCCAAGTCAACGAAAGAGTTCCAGGACATGCATTAAGTGACTGGATCCAGTTTCATTCACAGTGGATGATAGAGTAGCAGCAGGAGAGGCAATTACACTAAAGCTCCTCTACATACTAGCCACATGTCAAAGGCTGTATCTATGTAGTTCCTTCACCAAGCACTAAAGCATGTGTCACTAAGAATCCAGTAGCTGAAGATCTTGAGCTTCCAGTAATCTCTCCTACTAATATAGCCCTCCTAAAATAACCCAAACTCTCCTCTTCCTCCTGAAACAATAAGTACAAACATGTTCACCATATGTTCAGCCATAGGGTAAGGACTAAAAAAAACTGTAATATATTCATACGATATATTAACCCAAATAAACCAAAATTCAGGAAAAAATGATAAATGTGTTCATCATATGTTAACTATAGGGTAAGGGCTAAGAAAACTATAATACATTTATATGATGAAGTATACAATTATTGAAATGATGCCCACAAATGGTATTTAATTAGACTTGAAATTTCTTATGTTCTACGACTAAGTAAAAAAATCATGATACAAAATTAAATATATGGCATAATTTTTTCAACCTTGTGGCAATACACATTAAAAAGGAGTTTACAGTAGTTTTTCTGGAAGATGAAATAATGGATCTAAATTATTTCTCTTCTTCATACATTATTTCCCTTTTCAGACTTTCTACACTTAGCACATACTACTTTTATATACTGATAAAATAAAAGTTACTTAAGTTGACAAAGCTGTGGTTTCTGGGGGCCAGCGATGAAGACATTGAAGGAGGATTTGCTGATCTGAAAGGTCGTGCATCCCCTGAGTTACTGTGAAGATTGCCGACCCTCATCCTGACACCCCAAGCGCTGAGGGCAAAAGGGTCCAGAGTGGTCTCTGGCTCCATCCAGGGCCCTGCAGTCCAAACAATCTGCTTGTGAACAAGCTCTTTCATGACTCACTACAGGTCCCTGGGCTGGTCACTTCCCTTAAAATAATCCAGCTGGCAAGGAGCGTGCAGTGGTGTTGGGAGGATTAATTCATCCGTGTTTATAGACAAGCTCTCTGAGATTCTTGATTGGGAGTAGCTCCATGCTATGGAGTGCAAATATTTAGCTGAGTACACTTCCAGGACAAACTTCCTGCCACAAATTCTCTAAAATTTAATTCAGATGACCAAATTCAGCATAAAAGTTATGTAAGTTGGCTGGTCAACTGTGCACCATTACAATAAAAATGAACTGGATGTCAAATGTCTACAGCCAACTGGACACCACTATGTCTGGCCTTCCTGGGGAAATCATGAGGTTGGGTCCAACCGGCTTAGAACTGGGCAAACTCCAGGCCATTGAGAAACAGGGCTACTTGGCCTTCAGTGGGTATTAACCCTTCCAAGGTCATGTATTGTATATGTCTGTCACAGGGACGTAAACGGTCCAAAGGTACCACAAAAATCACAGGCCTGCCAGCCCCAGACCAAGCGAAAATAAAATCATGATGCAGAAAATCCTGGATGTGGCATCAGAGTGCTGGGAAAGCATAAGTATTTTTGAAGAAGAGGAGCAGCAGCCGCTCCCCAGATGAGGAACTGACTTTGTACAACCTGTGGATGAAAAACCGTTTGCGGAGCAAGCTGCCCCTTTGCAGGGGCGGTAACTTGTTTGCCAATGCATTGGCTGCCTTGCCTTCTCTGCCACCTTCCCACTCCGCCCCTGGGGTTGCCACCTCCCAGATAAAGTCTGCACTTGAATCATTGGCTCAGGGTCTGCATCTGGGGGAACCTAAACTAAAGACCCTCTTTTCGTTCCTTCCTAGTTCCTTCTTCTTCACAGAAGTTAAAAAAGGCATGTCCTGGAAGAACACAGCGTCCACAGCAGATGTTTTGGGTGAGAGGTCCTTGCTCCCCAGTGCAGCATGGCTGAGTAGGCGTGGCGGTGGATGGAGAGGGAGGTCCCTGCAGTCTCCTTTAGCTTGGGTAATGATTGCTAGAAGGGCATGGTCTCGAGGCCTCTGTTTTCTCTGTCCGTGAAAGAACAATCCACTAATTTTCTTTGACAGCTCCTTTTGACTGTCATGTCAAAAGGATCACAGCAAGCCTGGGACACCTTGTGACTCCAGAGGAATTACTTAAACCAACACTTTTAATTTTCTGGCCCATGAAGGGAAGAGTGCAAAGGAAACTGAACGGCTTGTGTGCGCTTCCAGTGAATTCTAGGGAAGTGAAATAATGACCTTGGCCCAGACAGCAAAAGATAAATTTAATTTACATGCTTCAGGCCGTATATGGAAAAATCATTTAGACTGAAAGAAAAAAGTCCAAACTGCAAGTCAATAGTGGCAAACATCACACATCCCAGTGGTATGCACTGGGCTCCATTAGCGGCTCCGCTGTTCCAACATTCCCAGTCATTGCACATATTTGGGCCTAGTGCTTTCTGTGAGGGTCTGCTCAGAAATGCCAGCCCGAATTTGCCCAGCCTTCAGTCCAAGCCTAGACCCACAGCCGCTCCTCCCCCACTGCGCTCTCCTTTCACAGGCTGCCCTGGCTCTCTCTAGCGTGTCCTCTGTAACCCAGGCCTCAGGACTCTCCTTATTTGTAACTTCTTAATTTAGATGCAGGCCAGTAGAAATGTATACAATGAGCAGAGGAGAAGGTCTTATTTTAGCCAGAACTTCTGATGCTGAGAGTAGGCTGTCAGTTGAAGAGGGCCAGAGACCCCCTCTGACGGCCTGGGCCACCCCAGTAGTCTCTCCCTGGGATGAATAATTCACATGCTCCACAAAGAGGGATGTTTATGGAGACATTCTAAGCTTCTCTGGCACCCTCTCCATGAAGTCCAAGCCACCCTGGAGACGGTGAGTAAAGCAAAGTCTTCTGGATAAGAAGTTGTTGAGTTTATTTTTAAATCCCAAGGATTTAAAAGAACATTCATAATCAGAAACCCTCAGTGTTCTCCTAACACACACACATACACACATACACACACAGAGAGGTAAAGACATAGAGAGTGAGAGAGAGAGAAAAAGAGACCGGGAGACAGAGAGGGGCCTAGTCAGAGACAGAGATCGAGAGAGAACGTGCTGGGGCAGATCTGCTCTGGAGCCCAAGGGAGGAGTCGGTGAGGGCCCAAGAGCACATGCAGGGGCGGCAGTCCACCTGTCACTTTCCTAGCCATGGACTATTGCCAACCCCAGATAAATTCCTGCAACTTTGAAACGCACTCTTCGTCTTTGTCAACCTTTCCGCCTTTGGCTGTCTACTCTGTCTTCCATGTTCATAGACCTTAGAAAGTTCTTTACCCAGCACTTCCCAAACTTCCTCAGTTCACGGTACCCTGAATGGCTCAGTAATTTTTACACAGTGTCCCTAGGCTCAAAGAAATACTTAACAGTTCCATTTATTGAGTAGTTAAGTCTAAACAGCTTAATAAATATTTATGCCCCAACAACTTAGGAGCCATTTGGGAAAAAAAATACAGATAAATTGAAAGAAAAAAATAGTTTTTTATTCTTAACCCCAATTACTTACTAAAAGGGTGTGTTTACCTGTTGGACACTATCCAACATCTCTAACCGTGAAGTCAGATTGGACATGACCACGCTCACCTCCTGTTCCCCAGGGATTTGGGGCATGGTTGGCACTGCCTGCACTGGAAACTTGGCCATCACTAAGAGATGATGACATTGGAAGGCATATTGTGAGATTTAACATCAACACTGCTGAGGTAGTAGTTCATGTGGTGACTGACAGGTGTCAAGTATTGCTGGGCTTTCCTCAAAAATGTTTAAAAAATCTGCAACACTTTTGTAAGTTCACTGTGGCTCACTGAGATGCCCTGGGGTAGAGTCTCCGTAACTAAAAAACATTCTCAACATATTGAAACCATTTGTCCATGACTTTCTCCTGCATGTGTATATAAATAAACTCATAAACAAAACACATACAAGTCCGTATATGAATAAAAGTACATAAGGAAATGCCTGGAAGGATACAAACTAAATTGGTAACTGTGGCTACCTCTAGGGAGACAAAAATCACTGGGAGGAGATAAGGTCTAGGAAGATGTTTATTTTAGCTAAACTATGAAATTTTTCTTGAGAAGGTTTCCCTGTATAATGTATGTAATTATAAACAACCCCGCCCCCACAATTTTAATGTGCCTGTACACACAAAAACTTTACTCTCTTCCACAGAACAGTCTGTTAGTCCTTCTCAGTCTAAGGGACTGACCTGAGAACCAAGTGACCTGACTTCTCTGGAGTGGCCTTCAGCATGGGGTTGAGCATGGGCCAGACATTCCTCAGCTGCCCAGGACTGTAGGAGAGAACCAAGGTCCAGAATGGCTCTAACAATTCAGAACTCAGCCCAAAGCGGTGAGAGTCCAGGAAACACCCAAACGATAAGGAGATAATTTCAGAAATGGACACAGGCTCAAGGTTCACCTTAGCTTCTCACTACGTGAATCTGTGACAATCCTCTGTCGCCAGTGTTTCCCTCTGCTAATGAGGAAACTTCTGAATCCTTAAGAACAAACAGCCTGAGAGAATTACTTAGATGCTTTTTTTTTTTTTTTTTTAGATCCTCAAATAGCTGAGTCATTTAGTGCCTTCAAAAGACAGACTGAGGGGACTTTACTCTGGTCCACAGAGGTTCTCATAAATCACCGAGAGCCTCTGTGGACAGCCTGGACCATATCCCCTTGGCCTGGAGTGAGAGCCCAGACAGAGCCCCTCCATCCCTGCAGCCTGGGCCTCTCTTCTCCCCTGTGCTTTCTGACAAGACAGTCCTGAGCTTCCTTTTGCTGTTGCCCCAGCCTCCCGGTCAAAGGCCCTACAATTATGCATAATTTATTCCACATGTTTGTTTGTACGCCTGCCAGAGGCATTGGTCGTAAATGTTTCAATGCTTTAAGTTTAGATGACTTTTCTTTTGAAAAGGTTGTCCCCAGGGTGGTGCACTGAACAGTAAATTAACACCCATCCGTCCATGGGCCTTCTCTTGGCACAAGTTCTAGCTTCAATGCTCCCCATAAAACATTCATTAAGTGTAGCACCGCAGGCAGCGCCAGGCCATGATGGGAGGACAGGTGCCTGCATCCGTGGATAAACATTTGGGTGACAACAAGCCCCATGAGGTAAACTCTGGGGAGTCCTTAAACTCTCCAGAGGGAGGAGTTATGTATTAAAGTCCTTTTAGTGATATGTATTATAGGAGAAGATTCTTTTCAGGCCTCATTTGCTATTTCTTCAGCTTGCTATGTGCTCTGTTCCTCGACACAAAAATGTGTTTTCCCCTCTTCTTTGAAGCTTCCAGTTATCTGATCTGACCTGTGTCCCTTCAATAACATCATCATACACGTGTTCTGTCTCACACACACACATACTAACACATCCTCTCACATACCCCCCCCTGTGAACACAACATTCTCAACAACTCAAGAATGGACTGAACAACTGACCATTCATGTACACATTTATTATGTCAGTGGTCAGCCTTTTAGGATTTTTTTGCCAAGTTTTTATTACTCCTCAAAGCAAGGACCTGGCGTAAGTGACCTGTGCCTAGTATGTCCTAAACTCATGCAGACTTACTGACTGGACTTTTGTGAGAGTCCACTTGTTCTCGGATTACCCCCTGCTGCTCCCTTCCTCTGCTCAGTGTGGCAGGGTTCTGACCCCTGAAAAACAATATTTCCCAGAACAATTTATCAACTGAGTTTTGGTTACATTTGGTCAATGGGGGTGGGGGGGGGGTACTGGTGGAAGACTGGGGAGCGGAAAGGGGAAATTCAGGGTCCCTCTCTCCACTCTCTCTATCTGCTTCAGGTGGCATGTCCAGGAGTGACTGTACTTCCTGAAGGATTCCATCACCCACGCTGAGTGAGTGGTCCTGGCTCCTGGTGTCCGTCCAGTCCTGCAAGAGGTCGCAGCTCTCTGCTGTTGATAATCTCTGTGCTGCCTCGCCATCTCCTATTTGCCTCAGCTCCCCCATGACTAACGCCTTTAAAATTAGTTCCTCAGATTATTTTCCTCTGTTGGACTACATGGCATGAGCTCTGTTTTCTGACTGTTCCCTAACTCAGCGATAGTCAACCTTTTTCATCTCACGGCAAGCATAAACTAAATACTAAAATTCTGCAGCGCACCAAAAAACATTTTTCACTGATCTGACAAAAAAACAGGTATAATTTTGATTCATTCACACAGGATGGCTATTGCTGTGTTGGCTGTTGTCATTTTTTTTATTTGACAGTCTAAGGGAAAAGGGGTCAGTGCCCCTGACTAAATAATCAGGTACTGTATGTTTTAAAAATTCTTGCTACACACTGGTTAAAAAATGCTGCACTAACCCACACAATGTTTATTGAAAGGAAAGGAGGCAGGAGAAGGAATTGGAAAGGGCTGAGTGAACAGTCCAAAGGATAAGAGGCAAAGGTCAGGATGGCTCCCTAAACATGCCACCTACAGCAACTTACCTAGACCTATACACAATTTAAAGCTTTATCATCTCGTGTGAAGAGACAAAAATCTTGCTCTTGAGGGAAACTTGAGAAAACCTCCAAATAAGAGTCTGCCCCAGACAGACTCTTCCAGAAAAGAGTCAAACTAATCCAGGCAAAAAAAGAGAGCCTATTCTTTTATTAAAAGTTCCAGGCTCTATATTCTTCCTTGGAAACACAATATGTATCTGTGTGTATATTCCAGAATTCTCCCTGGGGTCTGTTGAGCCTCTCACTGTAAACGGAGCTAATTCTACTCACCGTTGTCCCCGGTGGAAACAGAGCATTGCCCATCAAAATGTACACAAACCACTTAAGAAAAGGTAGGATAGCAAGTTTGTCTCATACCCATCTCTCCAGCAAACACCACAGTCTTTCCTATCTTTAGTATAAAGAAGAAGAACCACCCATAATTTTTTAGAAGTGTTTGAGGATCTGTTGAGGCAAAACCTTTGAAAGACAGAGGATCACAGTGGTCAAAAGCAATGCTCCTAAGTCAGACCCCCCGGCTCACATTCTGGCTCTGTTCACATTGGCATTAAGTAAGTTATTTCTTTCTATAAGCTTCTGTTTTCTCCTGTATACGTTGTAGATAATAAAGTTTTGAGACTTATATTAAATAAAGCCTATAAAGCCTTGTACATAGGGAACACTCCATAATTATTACTTGCAATCTTATTGTTAATACCAATTTCACTATGTCCGCACCCTTAAAATCATAAAAATAGATGTAAGAATAGCAAATTACCACCACCTGAGATAAAGAGACAGTCTATCCCCCAAAGTTATGGCCTAATAACCAACACTGCTCCTATCAGCAAAGAGAATCACAGAAGTTATAATCCAGTCTCCCCGTGTCTTCACAGAGAATAAATTATCTGGGACGGAAGGACTCAGCTGTTTGGTGGAAGTGCCGTGAGGCAGCCCGCCCTTGGTCCTTATTTCTTTCGCCCTCCACAATGTGGACATGTAGTTATCACCCCATTACAGTTAGAGCATATCATTTCTGATAAGCATTATGTTGATTGGTCGTGAAATGTTCTCATGGAAGCCTCATACAGAGAGTTAAAAGGTAGTGTGCCATAGCTAACATCATACTTAACGATGAAAGACTTTTTTTTTTCCATAAGATCAAGAACAAGACAAAAAAGTCCATTCTTGTCACTTCTTTTCGACATTGTACAACAGACTCTAGTGAGGGCAGTTAGACAAAAAAATAAATTGCATCCATGTTGGAAAAGGAAGAAGTAAAACTATATTCATAGATGAGATGAACTTCTAAATAGAAAATCCTAAGGAATCCATTAAAAACTATTAGAATTAATAAATAAGTTCAGCAAAGCTGTGGGATACAAAATTAATATACAAAAATTAATTATATTTCTATATGCTAGCAATAAACAGTCCGAAATTAAAATTAAGAAAGCAATGACACTTGCAATAAGGTAAAAAGAATACAATATAAACGAATTTAACAAAAGCTGTGCTGGGACAACTGTATATCCACATGCAAAAAAAATTTTTTGAACCCCTTATTTACTTCCATCACAAAAACTTACTCAAAATGGATCAAAAACCTAAATCTAAGAGCTAAAACTATGAAACTCTTAGAAGAAAACCTGGGAGTGTATCTCTCTGACACTGTATTAGGTAATAGTTTCTTAGCTATGACACAAAAGCACAAGTGGCAAAAGGAAAAACAGATAAACTAAACTATATCACAAAACTCTGTGCTTTAAATTATATCATCAATAAAAATTTTAAAAACCCATAGAATGAGAGAAAATATTTATAAATCATATTATCTGAAAAGGGACTAGTGTCTAGACTATGTAAATAACTATTCCAACAATAAATAAACAATACTAAAAAGATAATTATCCAATTTATAAAGCAGGTAAAGAGACACCTTCCCAAGGAAGACATACAAATGGCCAACAAGCACATGAAAGCGTAGTCAACATCATTAGTAATTAGGGAAATGATCGTTAAAACCACAGTGAAATACCACCTCACACAACTAGGATGGATAAAATCAAAAAGAGAACCACAGGTGCTGGTGAGGATGTGGAGAATTTGGAGCCCTCATGCATCCCTGGTTAGAATGTAAAATGGCGCGGCCACTTTGGAAAATTGTATGGCTGTTCTTCCACATGTTAAACATAGTTACCATATGACCCAGTATTTATTCACTTATGTATGTATGTATGTATTTGTTTGTTTGTTTCTAACTAGATATGAAAACATACATCCACAGAAAAACTTGTACACAAATATTTACAGCAGCATTATTTATAATAGCCCAAAAGGGGAAGCCATCCAAATGTCCATCAACTAATGAATATTTAAACAAAATGAGATATATTCAAAATACAGAGCATTATTTGGCAATAAAAAAAAAATGAAGTACTGATATAGCTACAACTTGTATGAACCACAAAAACATTTTGCTAAGTGAAACAAGCTAAATACCACAATTTGCATGATTCTATTTATATGAAACTCCAGAATAGGCAAATCTATAGAAAGTGGATTAGCTGTTTCCCAGGACTTCGTAACTATTGGATCTGGGGTTTCTTTGGGGAAGGATGAATATATTTTAAACTTAGATTGTGGCAATGACTGCACAAATCTGTGAATATGCTGAAAGCCATGAACTGTATACTTTAAATGGAGGAATTTTATGGTCTAAGCATTTATATCTCAAAAAAGATGTTTTTAAAAATGGACTTAATATCTTTAAAAAAAAATTTTTTTTTAAAGCGATGGGCCTTAGGGATCAGGTGGAGCTGATTTTGATTACCAGCTCTTCCACAACTAGCTATGGGTCTTTAGCAGGTTCCTACACCACTCTGGACCTCAATAAATGGTAGCTTTTTATCATTCGAAAGGAAGGAAAATAATGAGAGGTGGGGATATGCAGCTGCAGGGTTACAACGAAGGCAGAGCCAAGGTAATCCTCTGGAATGAAAGAAGCCCACGGAAGGCCATCTGCTAGACTTTGATTCTTAGTCCCTGTCTATTCCCCAGAGGAAGGTACCTTTCCTAAATATCCCGCCCATGATGGTGCCTCCAGAGCCTTGTCCTGTGGAGAGTCTCAACCACGGCTCTTCCGGCAGGCAAGAGCAGCACCCTTCTCATCAGGCAGCACAATGTGCTCCTCCCTCCCGCATCCCCCAGCTTTGGCTGGATTTGCAACAAGAACAGAAGCATTTACAATATTAACAGAACTGAGGGAACACCGAAGGATGGTAATAATCAAATTCCAGGCCATTTTTATCTTACACTGCTCATTTGGGAAGGTCATTTCCGCCTCCTCCCGGATGCCCATAAGGCATTAGATGCTTTGAGTTTTGCCTTCTCAACAGTGTAATGAAAATAGATGTTGAATGCTAAAACATAAACATATGTATCATTCATAATGCATTCAGATGTTTTTCAATTATTCATGGTCCCTGAGAGTTGCTTGACCTATCATGCACATATATCCAAGCAACGCTTGTATTAGAACCACAGCCTCACGGTACGCAATCGCGGCTCCTTGACATTCCCGTCCATGGAATTAAAATTAAATGAGTCAGTGGTCAATAAAAGTTACATGTGATTTCCATAAAATTATCCACTGTACATTGCTCTGGGGTGGAGAAAGAAGGGTGCGTGGAGTTGCCAAAATGGACAGGATGCCAAATGCTTGCTTTCAGATGAGGGTAGTAGTGAGGATTAGTCTTTCCTACGAATGAATTCATTATTTCCTTAAATAATTGGTCTTGGATTTAACTTTTTGTCTAGGAAAAAAACTCAAAGGGCCATCCTCTTTCACTTCAAAATCCTGTTTTCTTTCTTTTCTTTTTTTTTTTTCCTTTTAAAAAAAAAAAGCCAGTGTTCTGGGCTCAAAAACAACACAGTCTTCTGTTTTGATGCTTGAATAAATTTGCATGTTAACATGAATGGTTTCAACTTAAAGAATGTAAAATTAAATAAAATTTGAATTCACATCCAAGATGGGGAAAAGATACATGCAAAAACAACAGATTTTCAATCTTGTTTTTTTTTTAGGAACCAGATTAGGAAAGACATAAACACACACACACACACACATGCACACTTGTCTCAAAGAAAGGTGGTGCTCAGAGGAGCCAGGCACTGCCACAGTGGAGGCCCCACATCGTACACCCAATTCACACACCCTGTGAGTATTTACAGAGCACAGCACAGATTCTGAAGCTCAGTTTCAATGTCTGAATGCCACCATAAGACTCAGAAATATGACGCAGAAGACATATTCACCATTAGATCCCTGCTTTTGGAGGCCCAGCCACATAAGATAAAATGTAAGGAACATTACATGAGTGCCTCAAGCAAATACAGGCCTGAATTTGCCTCTGCTGACCCTAACAGCCACGTCTTGCTTTATCCATTGCACATGAAAGGCAGTATGCAAATAGTTAGATGTGTAAACTGTCCATAATGGAGCTGGGTTAGAATCCCAGATCCACCCACCATTTACTTGCTTAGTAACCTCTGGCAAATGACTTAACCTGTGGACATAATTTTTTTCATTAGTATTCATTTACATAACAATAGTGCCAGTCTCATAAATTTATTGTGAGAATAAAATAATATAAGGCACTTAGAACAGTGCCTAGACTAGAGCAAGCATTTGATAAAGGTGAGCTATCATTGTGCTGGTTGCTATGGTGGTGGTGGTTATTATTATTAGATATTTGGGTTATATAGTCCAGAGGAACCAGGCCTGACAACTGTTTCTTCTTTCTCCAAGCTGTTCTTCGATATTGTCCAGATACCACCCAGGAAAGAGACAAATCAAGTCATGGATAAAGCCTGCTACCCATGAGCTCTGACTGCAGGACAATCAGAGATGTCATGCTCTCATACCATCCTGTCTCACCCTGTCAAGCCCTTCTCGCAGCCCAGTCTCTGTCCATGAAGGAGTTCCAAATGAGACGACAACAGGAGCTTAAGGCATAAAGAAGGCAGTCAGCAACAAGCACCAGCATCTTACCTCATCCTCACTCTCAGTCATGTTGGTCCCCAATTTCTGGACATCAGACTTGTCACTCTTCTTTAGCATTTTTTCTCTAACTTTGGTTTCATACTCAGGCCGAGAGTGTTCCTAAAACCCAGGAGTCAAAGAGTATTAGCAAAGAGTGGTTAGGCAAAAGAGCAACGTTGGCCTGTGTATTAGGACCAAACACTACAAGTACAGTGAAGTCAGGACTTAGGATCAAATTCTACTGGACGTGAATTGCCACACCACATATAATCATGAAGAGTCTAGACCAGGAACACAACATGGGAGAGAGACGGGACACACAACACTGGTTACTACACTGAAAACCAAACCTGGGCACGTTCCTAGGGATGGCACCAATGTTGAGAAAGGAGAGAGGAAATGTTAACTCGGTAACTGATACAAAAAGAAGTCACATGCTTTGCATAGCAGTTTGACTAAAGGCAGAGGGATGCATCTGTTCATCCCACCAGCTATCCTCAGACCTCGAACTTTAAGTTTCAATGAACCAGATCTCAGCTGGAGAAACAGATGTGCCCCACAGCTGGGAGTTAGGGCAACAAAAAAACTTCCTCCCTGCTGCATTATTCTATAAGCTAAAATGGCGACTAATAAAAATCAAAGTTAAAGGTGGCCATAGGGAATCTTAAAACTCACTTGCCTGGACCTGTTTCCTGTACAGCCTAAGTGATTAACTCATTGGCAAGTACACCAGTGCTCCAGAGACATCACCAAGCCATCCAGCAATACAAATGTGAATAGTGAGTCACCAGGCATGGGAAAGCACACCTAAGTAATCAAGAAGACCGTGGTCAAATCAAGGCAGATGCTGGAGCAGGAAGATGCCTGACTTACTTCAAGGAGAATTTAACAGTGTACACCTGGCCTCGTTGGCCGGTCTTCCCTGCAGCGTCCAAGAACAAATATCTACAGGTGTGAGGACTTTATGTTCCTGACTCATTTACCAATAACTCCTAGGCAGGAGTTATAATTCCATTGGAGATTCCAGAAGCCAACAACTTAGGTTCCTGGCCTGTCTTTGGCTTTTCCAAGATGTGCCATGATGTTGGGAGAGGAGAAACCATGTGTGTGACTAATAAACATAATCAATACAATAGGAGATGATGCTATTCAGGTATTTTTAAAGCCCACCATCATCACCCAATCTCCAAGGAACAACCAAACCCAAGAGTCACCCCCCTGGGTCAGTGCAGCTCCTGCCCAAGAGGCCTCCTTGTGGAACCAGCTGAACACCACCGAGAGACTTGTCGAAAGACTTCTTTGGGTCCCGTTTGTGCTTGTTGAAGGGAGACCTGCCAGGCCTCAAGAGTCTTTTGCTCTAAAGTGGGATAATCTTCAGCTCAGTGGGCTGCTCTTGTCCAGTTAACTTCTATCAGTCAGGCCCTAGGTGCTCCTGGAATCTCTTAGAGAGTGTGGTCTCATCTGAATACTCCATTCTCTCTGAAGGCAGAACTCATGTGTATATTCATTCATTTGTCATGGAATCCATGATGCTGTTAGTCTCAGGACATATGCTTAATGCAAAGGACTGGAGAGAGTGAGCATATGTACTCAATACATTACCATGTCCATATGCTCAAACACAAGCTGACTAATTAGAGCACTAAGGAGAAGAAATCATGTCACACTAGAGACACGGGGAGCCACAGAGGCTCAAGAACAAGGCTAAATTGGGCATTTCACTTGCTTGGCCATAAAACATCAGGACCACAAAGTCAGAGGTGCTGTGCCCAAGGCAAGGCACATTGATTAAGTGAGGAAAAGGCCTGCTGTCCATGCAGTTGCCATATTGCTTGTGGTCATCCTTTGCAAGGGGATACTTAGGCACTTGCAGGTGCCCCCGGTCCTTCTAGATGCTGTTCCCAGTACTGCACCCACAGTCTCCACAACGTCAGGAACAGCTATCTGATACTGACATTTGCTCTTCAGTCAATGATTGCGTGTGGGGAGAGATAACTGAGAGCAACCATGTCACACTGCTCCTTGTTGACTGGTCAGCATCAACACTGGGACCATAGTTCTCAGAAAAGCCTAGAGGGAAGGGTGATTTGTTTTCATCCTTTAAATACAGGGTGTGGTAAAAAGTAGATTTACAATTGCTCATACAGAAAATAATACAATAATTCATAAATAACAATACAAGAAAAAACTCTGTTTCACATACTCATAACTGTAAACCTATGTTTGCGCAACCCTGTATCATCTGTCCATAGAACGAGAGTCTAGAAGAACCTACCCTGTACTCTTCTTAGCTCATGTTCCAGCTTCACATGGTGCACTGGCTCACACTGTAAAGGTCTAGTGGCTTTCTTCTGCCACAGGCACCAAAGGCAACCAGTATCTGACACTCATGCCTCCCCCTTGACCCTCAGTAGGCTCATAGAGGCATTCTGTCATTTTCTGCTCTGGAAGTGACTCCTATTCTCTGGATTTATGATCACTAGACTCAATGACATGGAATGCAGAAGTATGTTGAGTGATACTTCAAGGCTACTACAAGGCTTGCCTCTTGTGCCATTTCTTTTCCCAGAGAGGGACACTGGGACATCTGGCTCCCTACCAGGCCCAATGTCTTACAGCTCAAGAGTAGAGAGGGAACTTGAATTCTTGGTCTCAGTGCATATCAACCATGGCTTAGCCCATGAAGTCAAGCTAGAAGAGCTGCCACAGTGAGACCAGGCTAGTGACTGGCTGGTGTGACAGTACACGAAAGTGGCTATCTAACTCAAAATGGTCCATCTGTAGGGTCAAAGCAAAGCAAGAACCCAGAGAAGCATGCTAGAGAACTCACTTCTTCCTCTTCTATGCCAGTCAGGTCCCAGAAGTAGCCCAGTCGCATCTGTAATCTCTTCCAGTTTTCAAGAAACATGGTAGCTTAAAAGGAAGGGAAAAATTCCGTTAATTTTGAAGAGCAGATTTTGAGTACTCTTTGGGTTCACCAATGACAGTAAAGAATAAACTTACAGAATTCAAATTTGGGAGCTCTCTTTAATGCATTTATTCCCTTCCTCCTACTTTTATCTAGAAATGCTCTAAATATTCCACATCCTTAGGAGCTGAGTAGATATATTTAAAGGGACACACACACACAGCCTTCCCCATGTCTAGGTCATGAGAAGAGGGTAGACGCTGATCTCAAGAAATGAGGAAGGGTGGCAGAATAAATAAAAGAAGAATGAAAGAGTTTGTAGTCCTTTTTGGACGAACCTCACTGTACCTATGCAATCGTTCTTCCTGCACCTTCCTCAGCGCTCTCACGTTTTTCCCTCCTATTTGCTTTTCCATCCCCAGCACCATTTCCCTTCTATGGGTCCTGTTAATCACATTCTGAGGTTATGTAACAGTCTCCTAATAGTTCTACCTGACTCTAGAGTCACAGCCTTCCAACCCACTTTGCAAGCAGCTGACAGACAAATCTCTCTTCAGCGGCATGTGTTCATTTGTCGATTTCTTAGCCAGTATTTGTTGAATGCCTACTATGTCTTCACATTGGTCCATTTGCCTGCTCCAACCACAGTTCCTTGAAGGGTCAGCCCAACATGCTTCAGAAATACCAACGCCCTCTACTCTGCAGCCGTGGTTTATAACACCAGGATTAAACATCTGATCTAGAGCCTGCCAATGGACCAGAATCTCTCCCTTTTTAAAATTGAAACCAAGAGACACAAAGAGAAGCAGGAAAGGCAGAAACCAAGCAGCACCTGAAAGAAGGGGAAAGGGATATGGTTCCTGATAGCAACTCCAGCTCCAGCTCCTCAGCGGCCTGGCTCTATTTCCCGCATCCACGAGCTTGCTTCTTGCCTTCTTACAATAAATCTCCTGGGTTTTTTTTTTAACAAACTTGAATGCACTAGGCCCAACTAAGGTATCTGCAGTATACAAAACACTGTTCTAGGCATCATGAAGGAGATAAGACGACTCTGATGTGAATTTTGCTTTGAAGCTGTTTACAGTCTATGGGGAGAGATTGTAAACAACTACAATGTAAGGCACAGAGTGACCAGGTTTTAAGAAGGACACATAAAAAGCTGTGTACATGCAGGAGAGGGAGTGCTAGCTGCCAGAGAAGGCATCTGAGCTGAGTCTTAAAGAACAATAGAATTCAAGCAGTGAAGAAGAGGTGGGGTGAGGGGGATGTTGGCATCCTTCCTTTCAATGAAACTTTCAATGGCTTCTTATGGCCTATTGTCGCTGGATACTGGGGCCCTGTATATCTAGCCAGGCGCATCTGTCTAACTCTATTCCCACCATTTATCAACATACACCTTACAACTGCATTGCTGCTGATGCTCTCTCCCTCTGTCCTCTTCATTCCCAACTTGTGCAAATTGCCCCCCTCTCCTATGCTACCTGGCAATGCCTACCCTCATCCTTTCCTGGCCAGCTCAGGTCCCACTTCTTCAATAAGATCAGGCTCAAGGGTGTGCTCTCTTCCTCAGGGTCTGCTGCCCTGAAAAGGAAAGGGATATGACCCTCCCTGAGGCCACTCCTACACCTCTACAGCACATCCAATAGGAGCCTGGGTACCCTTCACTGCACACCACTGGGAACTGTTGGCTGCCATTCAGGCCTGTAGTGTAGTAACAGGTCTGTAAACTCTTTGGCTCCTAGCTGCCTCTGTTTACCTTGGGCACAGCACAGAACTGAATATAACAAACACCACAGCCTGGTTAAATATGCAATTACTTAGCTTCGTTTGTTTTACTTGGTGCAACATGACAGTGCACTGATCTGTATGTTTTCTCCAAGGATTTGAGGCTTTTTCATGTAAGTGCATCCTGACCTCCCAAGACTAGCATTGCCCCGGGAGACACAATGAGATGGGGAAGTTGCTCCTTTTCCTATACTCTTCTCAGTGCCTGAGGGGGGCTCTGCACACAGCAAGGCTCAGGGTGCTTCTGACAGCAATGCCCATGAAGTACAGAAGTCAGACTGTGGGAATGGACAAGACGGGCAAAAGATTCATTGAAAGAGGAGCCATGAGGACAAGGGAGGGCCCTAATAATGGTGGAGAGCTGCTCACAGTTCCTGGTACGTATTTTGTGCCAGGTACTGTGCTAAATGCTTTGCACACATATCTCATTTACTTACCACAGAACACTATGGGATTGGTATTACTTCACCCATTTCACCCATCTGAGGTGAGTGCTCAGAAGGTTAAGTACCGCACCCCAGGTCACATGGCACCTTGGTTAAGAGGACTGACTTCAGTGACACAGTGCTAAAATCACATTGGCTTGCTAGGGGTCCACAGCTATAAGGGGCAGGATTGAGACACTCATCTGACAGTCTCCTAAGTCAAAAAAGAGTTTGAAAACCCTGTACCTTGACTTTTCTTTTCAATAGAGATTCACTCTCTTTCCAAAGTTCCCTTGAGTTTGAGGCCAGAACAGTAGAGGAGTTGGGCCTGAAGACTCCAACAGACCCTGGTCTTCCTGACTAGAACCCTCTATGCAGTCCCTGTCTTGGCAACCTTCACTCCCACTCCACAATAGGCTGAGTCTCTCTCTGTGGAGAACCACTTCTTCCCAGCTTTATCCCTGGCAGGCATGGGACCTGGCCCAGGCCCACCCAGCAAAGCACCACTGATCATAATAATCATGGTAATGAGAGACATTACTATTATTTTTAATTGTAATATGTAGGCAATCATGCCCGGGGGCTCTTGGCTGTTGTAACCAAATATACAATCACATAAAACACAGCAAGACTGTTAAAAAAAAAAAAACAAAACCAAACCCTAACTTTTGCCAGGAAGCTCTGACACAATCTCACCCTTTTTGTTTTCCCTACACTGCTATGTGAGAGAGAGAGGAGCCAGGGGTGGGGGTAGTAAATTATTGAGGATCTCGAAAGGGGTGGTAGGTATTTGTTCATTATAGTTATTGAGAAAGAAGAGGCAGTTGTTGAGGCTTGACAGTGGACAAGTAAAATTGAAAACCAAGTTTCTCTACAACCATGAATTATGCAGCCCATCAAAGTTCTTAAGGGATCATGGACCCAGTGTTATGAAGCTTCAGTTATTTGATCATCGTAATATCTGTAAGGCAAGTTAATGGCATTAGAGTTGCAAAATATCAAAAAATGAAGGCATATTCTGAGCTCCAAATCAGTTCAAGTAGATTTTGGAGTAATTTCAAGATGCCCTTGCTTGATGAGAAGACAGAGCTGCCCATGACTTCCCAGGTAACAAACTTCAACTTCAGTATGTTCTACTGACTCTTCCTATGAACATTTCCAGAGCTATATGGTTCCAAATGCCATTTCCTCCTACTCCCTGTCCCCACTCTTATGAGCTGACGACTGTCTGTGTACCCTGGGCAGCAGTCGTTCTCCCTGAGACCAGAGTGTCCCTGGAAATTGTCCTTGGTGGTCTAGGAATACAGGTATCTTTCCAGTCTGATTCTATCTCCATCCAAGTATTCCACAGGGAATGGAGGATGGTGTGTTCAGTTCTCCCAGTACTGCTGAGAACAGACGTCTCCCTCTCTCCTCCTCACACTTTCAGGAGTGTGACTCATGGGCCCCCTCCTGCCAGGTCCTCCAGGCCCCATGGAGTCAGTGATAAATAACCATCCTCTGCAGCGGTATCATGGCCCTGCTGGTCTGCGATCCGACAGGATGTCTAAAGGCTTGTATATCCATGATGAGTAAAAAGCAGGTGGCTACTCAAGATGGGCTGAAACATGTTGAGTTTGTCCTTTTTTTAAATACACATGGGTGTGTCTTCTTGGAAATGTTCAGTTACCACAAGGTTGTTATTACAGGTTATCCCAGTTTGTGAAAATAGAAGTGTATGTGTGTGTGTGTGTGTGTGTGTGTGTGTGTGGTCAGATGGTTATGGCCCAGAGAAAGTCTATTATCCTGATACTCTGATGTGGGGGGGAATGGAAGGGAGGGGAAGGACAGTGAAGGAACTATTTGTTCTTTCCTTCACAAATCCCTTTGTTGAAAATATTGAAAACACTACTATGCTTTTAAGTAAAATCTCTACACTCAACACTATTGGTATTCTAGAAATTACACTGAACCTGGAGTCAGGAGACCAGGTTTAGTCCCACCTTTACCACCAGCTAACCCTGTAACCATAGCCATGATCCCACCTCTCTGAGTGTTATTTTGGTTGATATCTGTGACTTTACACGTCTTAGTAGATGTTCCTGGAGGTGCCTCAGGGGTGGACTAGGGGTTTTCAAAACACACATTGGTTCCAATTCTGAATAAATCACACATGAGACTAATACAAGGTTAACATTACCATATCTTATATATATGTACATAAAAAACCATGAGAATATTCCTAGTTCTATCTGCATATATGAGTAAAAGAGATAAATCTACTGTCCCTAAAATACTTCTCAAGATACAAGGCCTAAATGCCAAAGGAAGCACACTGAAGAATAGGGTCTCTAGAGTACGGTCACTGTACCCATTTCAAGGTACCACTCCTATAACCAAACCTCGTGACAACCACTTACCCCACAGAGCCATGAAGATGGAGAAGAAGACAGTGGCAGGGTTGTCAAACAGGTGGCTGGCCCGCGCCGTACCACAGGCTGAGCTGAGGTTCCAGTAATCACAGGACTTGTCACACAGGGGACACATGGTGAAGGCATTCTGCTGGTCACACATCTCTTTGCTGCAGTAGACAGAGGTTACTGGGTCAAGTGTAGCTCATGTAGGGCCCAACCCAAACGAATCACCCCCAAAACATCTCCCACTTCTGAATCCATGGCTGAACTTATCATCTCCATATATGGGGTGTGTTAAAGAAGATGGGGTTGGATTTTTTACCTTGAGAGTGTTATTCTTGTATTTTGTCCAAGAAAATGGATGGGCCACCTTTCAAGGTATGGAGCTCCTTGTCACTAGAAGTGTCTCAACAGGCAGTTAGCGACACCTGTGTAAGATGTTATACATGGAATGATGCCTTATAAAACCCCTCCAAAATGTGTGGAGTGTATGAGGTTGGTGGGAAGCACCAACAATTGGGAATAAATCACCTGCCTGAAGTTAGATTTCATCAGCATCATTCAAGCATAGGTTGTCTTCTTAAACCTATGATCTGTCTCATAAATGTGTGAGACTGGTCACTAGGGGAAACGAACACAAGCCTTTACTCCTGGAAGCAGAAGCCATGTGAAGAAGAATGAAATCAGCTGGATGGGAAGTGCTTTTCTAAGTGCATCAGCTGCAAGACCATTTGTAAAATAGGGATTAATAACCTCCACCTAAGAAGAATTATAATGACCATGAAATGGGATTAGGGAAAATGAAAAAAATAAGGTAAATTCTTCCAAAGTCTAGATTCTGTGATCTTTGAGAGAGAAGCATGAGTCGAATAACCATCACCTACATTCTGACCAATTCTCAGTACATTTCTATTTGGTGGACCGCTGAATATATTTGAAATTTCATTCATTCATTAGGTGATTGTTGAAACAAATAAACTCAGGCTCATACGAGTGCTTGTAAATAAGAACCAAGAAACTACCAGCCCTAACTGACCTCCCAATATCTATCCACACCATATATTGATGGGGAAATGCATGACCATGTCACTCCAGTGTAATATTCCTCCTGGGGAATGGGTAGACAGTTAAACTCATGGTTTTGGGGAAAGGGGTGGAGAACTTGAGTTTTCATGAAAATGAAGCATTGGTTGTTTTTACAGAGCAGCTAGAGACACAAGGATGGAGTTCAGGGGATCCCATGCTGAAAACCACAACTGTGTTTTCTCTGGAAAGAGGCAGCAGAGGGTGCTGTAGAGCACAGCTGGCAAGTGGGAGGCCATGGCCAGGGTAAGTAAGCTGGTACCCTGTATGCTAAACGACAGCTTAGATTTAACCCACAAGTGAAAGGGATGCCTGGATCTAGTTTTCCTTCATTAAGAAGCTGAAGAGTTTTGCTGAAGGCTGTCACTGCCTGTCAAGCCCCAGCTTTCGGGCTTGTTTTTAATGAGCTATTAAGTCCACAGCAGGGAAAGGCCTTCTGTGTGAGAGAATGGAAACTCCAGGTCTCTGAGGATAAATCCTAGTTCCTCTGCTGACTTGCTGCTAAGTTCTCCATTGGCAAGTGTCAATAGCAGTGACTCATTCACATCAACAATATTAAACAGTAATATCTTAATCAGTTGAGCCGTGCTAGCTTCACCTGGGCACGTTCTTACTGTTCACTGGAGAGTGAGGTTTATTTTAAGTCTTCTGGGTCAGATAAGTGTTCACTACATATTTGAGAAGCAGTTGCTACATTCAGAGAGGAGAGTACCCTCTTGGAAAACAAATTCACCCAGAAATTTGTTGGTTTCTGTATATTCTAGTAAAGCGCTGTGCTTTTAAGCCATGTGTGAGAACATCTGAGTTCTTAGTGCTGCCCTTCAAGCACATGTGTTAGGGTCTTTGCTGTTCAGGGGATTTTTTACACATAGACTTCGGAGAGGGATAAGCCTAATCAGCCTACTCCTAATCAAATCTAGTCAATGCTAAACAGTCAGGAACGAAAAAGTATTAACAACCAACTTGGTGCAAAGCATTTCAAAACTTAACTTCTATGTAAATGACTGGTTTTAAAATTAGAGTACAGTCAAGTATCAATCATTTGTACAAAACGTCAGCCCTGTAGCATGGATACTCTCCAATCACTTAAATTGGAAGTCAGAATGCTTTGTACACATTGAGTCGGGTTGTTTTGCTTTTGGCTCTGGTTTTATTTTTTTCAATGCAAGCCATTTGAACAGAATTCTGTAGAAATTCTGCCTCAGGATGACATTAAAATGACTTTGTATTGTCTGAGAGAGGCTGCCTCTAGACAAGCTGAAAGATGAGGGCAGCTTACCTAGAACTGAAATCATGTCTAGGTTATTCACTAACTGCATAATCCACAGGTTTCTAGTTAGAAGTAACTGTGGTTCTAAATCTAACAGTGTATTTCTTCAATTTGTCATTTTCTCTAGAAAGCACAGGTTGATAAAAACTCAGAGTGAGTGGTGTTCTTGGGAGCAGAGTGACTCACTGCTCCCAAGTTAGGTGGCACGGTGCCGTGCTAGCAGAAAAAGAGAAGGTGCAAGGAGGCAATTATTCAGGAAATTCAAACAGAACATCTGTTATTAAGGTACAGACCTAAAGTAACAAATTTTTTTCCAATATGGTTTAGATTAATCAGCTTTTTAAAAATGCTCCAGTCTTTCCTACCCATGTAAGCAAATGCCTAACAAATGGAACCAATCCCTTGGTAAGTAGAGGAAAGTTCTATAGATATATCATCCACATATGGAATTATTACTTACAAATGATACTTATATCTCACATATCAAAGTTATTGGCAATAAAAGATACCATTTAGAGGTCCACGTAATGTGAATTTTCTGGTTTTGATATTGCACTGTAGTTATATAAGACATGACCATCGGGGGAAACTGGGTGAAGGAGACATTGCATCCTTCAGGACTATCTTTGCATCTTGCCATAAACATACTCATATATCTAAATAAAGTCTCATGAAACAATACTTATACTTCCTTCTTGTGATGAATATTAATAATATATTTCACTCTATTCTCTCCTATCTTAATCTAGTTTATTTACTGAACTAACAAGCAAAATAGAGCCAGACTCATAGATAGAGAGCAGGATGACTGCTCTGGGGCTGGTTAGGAGGTAGAAGGATCAAGCAAACAGGAAAAAGGACTCATGGACAGCAGTGTGGTGATGGAGGGTGTAGAAGGGGGATAAACAGTAATGGAACAATACGATTAAAATATAATCATTAAATTGATTCTATAATTCATGAATGGGTTCCTACCCATAGTTTTTAAAACATCACACACTCTGATAGGCACTACAGTACATCTGCAATGATAATAATCACATTTTACATGCCTACGTATCTGTACATATATGACTGTGTGTGCATGTGCACAGATACATGTCTTTGCAACAAGTATGTGTTAGGTAGGAGTTGGAGAATTAGGAAAGAGAAGGAAAAGTAGGAGGGGGTCCATTGCTCTTAACAGAAAAGCAGCCCAAAATAACTTTGACCAACTTCTTCTGGTCTCGTAGCTGTTTCACAACAGATGACCAGATGTTGTCTGGAGCAGGAGATAAGAACCCTGGGAACAGACCCCTACCCATGCCTCTGATTAGGTGGTCACATCCTCTAGGGGGAAGCATGTTTGGTCAGCACCACCATTATCTCCCAAGCAATATGCAATTCCCACTCTCTAATGTCATAGTGACCTCCACCCCAACCTGCAAATTATATAAATTCTCAGGACAAGGTGCCTATGCCTCTCTTGCCACCCTTAGCAAGGCCTATTCTCTTCCTTGAGGACATACTAATAAACTCTGCTTGCATACTACTTGACCTACTGATCTATAATTCTTTACTATGTTGGCAAGAACTGAGCTTTCAACAACATACAGACCACAGTCATTTCCAGTTGCAGTGGTCACTGTCATGTATTCCCATATGGGCATGAATTCTAAGTCTTGATATAAACCCACACACTGACGCTCCACCCAGTATACTGGCATTGGTTCTTTAAGCACAGTATGGAGATGTCCAGTTTTGATCAACCTGAGGTCCAGCTCTCTAGACATCACAACTGGGCAAAGAAAACATGGGAGCCATGTCTTCTGATAATTCATCAGACAAAGCCCGTTGAAGCTACTGGACTGCTGAGGAAGACATGAGCCCTGTGCAAGACTTCACAGCTTATTGCAAAAAGCAAAGACCCTGGAGCAGCAGGAGGAAACAGAGGTCAAATCTCAACCCTAACAATTATGAGTTGTTGAAGTTAGACAAATTATATGACCTCGCTTATCATCAATTTCTCCATCTCTGTTAGATGAAAATAATAACTCACTTATATAGAGTTTACAATGTTGATCTCTACCTCATCAAAGAAACTAGTACATACAATCACCTAGCACCATGCCTGACACAAGGTAGATATTTGGTAAGTATTAATTCTTTCCTGATGCTAGAGGACAAACAGAGTCAGTAACTATTTTTTAAGTGCTTACTTTATTTATAGGTTCTGTCTTCCCTGTAAGGACCAGACTTTGTTCCATGTCTTGGTTCTCCAAGAGCCCCCCCATGGGAACTGTTACCTCTTGTAGTTTCTGACTCCTGGACCAGAGGCTGAGCCTTCTTCAGCTCCAGAGCTGCCTGCTTCTACAGATAGCCTCACAGTATTTTATCCCAACAGTGTTTGATCTATAGACATGTGATTTGTACCTAATACCAGTCAATACTTCCTACCCTGGATTTTGTGGGAAACCATAAGGGGAAAGTCATGAGGTTATGAGGGGAAAAAAAGCATTTCTCAGGCACAATTCCTTCATCAGGCATTATCCACCTGCCCACATCAGACACTGGCCTGAGAGAAGAGCTTGACTAGGAAATAAAGTGGGTCACACCCGCCATGGCTATGAAGCCATTTTTAGAATCTGTAGCAACCAGACCTGTGTCTGGAGACAAGTTACATGTGTGGTAGGGGAAGAAAAAGTGTAGAGGTGAGGACTTTGGAAGGAGATGTATGAAATGTACTTGCCAACTAAGATGAAACTCCAAACCTCTAACATGGGAATCAAGCCTTTTTCTTTCAAATTGTCTCACCTGGGAATATCTTCTTCAATGGTTGCACATCCATAAAGAAACACAATCACCCCAATTATAGAAGATGGGATGAGGAATGATGTATATAATCCCAGCCAAGCAAAATACAATCCGATTTTTTCTCCAAAATACTTTCTGGAAAAGAAAGTAGAACACATATTAAGCACATTATATACTTTCCTCATTTCTGTTGGTTCTGAACTTGACAATGGGCCAGCAAAAATAAAAAGGAATGGAAGTTACATGAGGAAAGGGGGACCTCAGCACAAGAAATCAACAACTGGTCTTTTCTGAAATGAATTACATTCCATTGGAATAACATATACACACCTGTCCCGAAAGCTCATGTGAAAAAACTATGAGAAAGAATCCAGCCCTAACAGCAAACTAAAAATATTCCATAAATTTTGGCATCTTCACCAGACAGACATGAATAAGACATCATTATTTCATGAATGTCATACTACTAAACCCACAGAAAAAGCACACCTTTGGAAACTAGCTTATTTAAACAAAACACAAAATCATATACTTAAGGATGAATATGTATGTGGGTAAACTAACATAAACATACTCAAAGAAAAATGGCTAGAATAAATTTGGTACAATAGTAGTAATGGTTCTTTGGTTAATTAAATTATGGATGGTTTTTATTTTTTATTTTTGTGTCTTTCTGTATTTTTAACTCTCTACTTCATTAATGACATAATTTTTTAAATGATTCATTTTAAAAAGAAAATTTACCAAGTCATATCTTTTTTTATCCACAGCTCATAAAGTTAGTAAATTATCATATTAAGTGTCTACAAAGGGTTTTTTTCCTTAAATGAATATTGGTTATGGACACCTGATGAGAAACATACAATCCACAGAGGAGCAGTGTGTTTTATTTTGCAAGAACCTCTGACATAAATCCAGGAGGGAAACAGGAACTCAGCCCACTCTTGGATAAGCGCTGAGTGAGAAGACCCGTGAACAGACTATCCACTACCAGAGGTGCTGATCCCAGTTAGGATGAAGACAACTGCAAGAAAATGTAGCTTCTACCCTAACAACAAGAGAAATTGGCATACTCTGTGAAATCGAAATTTTCTTGAACCCATCAGAGAGTGGAGCCTGCAAGGGAACCAGATGAACCAAATTTTAAACTGAGAGAGAGAAGCCCCTCCAAGGAAATATGGTTGAACAAACAGTTTCACATTTGACAGGACACGGGAGAAAAAGTAGTTACGATAGGGTGAGTAAGAAGAAAGAGAGAAATTTTTTAAAATTTCTGGAAGGCTGAGTGTAAGTTAGCATGACAGGTTAGAATAACTGGGAACTCCAGACACAAGAAGAGTTAGCAGTCATTCATTAGATCCTATCCAATGACAACCACATGGTACTTATTAAGAGGACAATGGGAAAGGTAGAAAAATGGAAAGACCTCCTTTAGGTCCACACAGCCATGAAAGTACATCCATCTCCCTAGACCATCTCCCATTCAAATCAAAAGCCTCAAACACTGAGTCTGCTGCTGAGGGAGGGGCAGGAGAGAGGACCCTCTGTGGCAAAGGACTGTTGAGAGCTAAGGGTAGAAGGGGAACAATGAAAACAAATTCTCTGAAGCATGCAGTGACAGCATCCCACTGCTGAAGGAATTTGAAATCTGTAGTACAGTGAAGGTGACTGTAGCAGTGACAAAATCCAAGCCCAGCTCATCCTCTGACTGCATTGACCCTGTTCCCCTCAACAACAGCCTGACAGAAGAGGCATAAGCACATTTCCAGGAATAAACACCATTTACCTCAGTTTCTATTGTCCTTTCATGTGCAATGTCCAGAATTCAATTAAAAATATTGAGATACCCAAGAAATAGTAAATCCATATTTATTATTAAGAAATAAGGAAATCGACAAAACCAAAGTTGATCTAGATGCCAAAATTATCAGAGACTTTAAAATAAATAATATGTTAAGGAAAAATTTCATGCAAAGATGAACAACATGTGTGAGAAAAAACTGGGAATTTCCATAGAAAGACAAAAATGCAAAATGTAAAATTGAAATGCTACAAAATAAAACAACAAATGATATCAGATATGAAAAATGTCTTCATTAGAGTGCCTTAGCAGAAGACTTAATACAGCCAAAGACTCAATATACTTTAACATAACTCAATAAATAATATCCAAACTAAGACACGAAGAGTAAAAACAGAAAAAAAATCTAACAATCAACAGCTGTAGGATAATATCAAAGCATCTGTCATATATGTAATTGAAGTCCCAGAAGAATTAAGAGAAACAGGAGTGAAAAAATATTTGAATGGATCATGGCTAAACATTTTCCAAAATTAATCAAAATTATCAAAACACAGATCCAAGAATGCCAGAGAACCCCAAGCAGTATAAATACAAAAACAAAAATAAAAACCCACATGCCTAAGTGCATCATAATCAAACATTTGAAAACCAAAGGTGGAAAGAGAAACTCTTTAATTTAGCTGGGGCGGCAGGGGTGGAGGAGCATGGGGAGGGGGAAATGAAGAAGGGAGGATCCAATACACAAAGGAACAAAGGGAATATTTGCAGGCAGGAGCCAGGTGGGAAACAAAATGACTGAAGAAAGCCACACATGCAAACTATAGTTCTCCAGTGGAGAACTAAAAAGCTAAGCTCAAGTCCATCTTCGGGGGGCAGTACCTACTCAGTTCCAGCAGTCCAGGGTGTCATGTGGAGAAATGGGACAAGTATTGCCAGATAGCACAATTTTCCAAGAAAATTTGGAAACCTGTGTTTCTCCTAATTTTTCAATGATGGCAACTAATTTGACTGAAATACAAATGTGCAAGCCAAAGAAAGAACATCCAAGGACTGGACAATGACCAAGGGCTATTAGTTGGTTCCCTTTGTGCCATAACAGAGAGCAGAGAGCAGAGAGCATAGGCTCTGGGGTGGGGAGAGCTGGGTATGAATCTGGCCTCCCTATTTCCTAACTTGGGAAAGTTTCTCAACTTCTCTCAGCTTCATTTTTTTAATTTAAAAATATGTTAATGGGAAAATTAAATGAGCAAGGTTTATGAGAACATAGTAAGCAAGTAATTAACTACTGCCAATTATATTATTCTGAAAATCCACGTGATCCACTATAGTAAAATGAAGAACTTCTGTTCATCAAATGATACAACTGAGTGAAAAGACTAGCAACAGAATAAGAGAAAATATTTGCATACATATATCCAACAACGGACTTGGATCCACAATATACAAAGAACTTCTACAAATCAATAAGGATTATGCAAATATTCCGATAGAAAAATGAGCGAAAGACTCGAAGGGACCCTTCATTAAAAAAAGATACTCAAGTGACCAATAAACACATAAAAAGGTGCTCAACTTCCCTCATCATCAGATCGCCAGATAAATGCAAATGAAATCATGATGCAATAACTACACATTTGTGAGAATGGCAAAAAGAAAAAAGGAAAAATAAAAAGGAAAAATAGTAAGTGTTGGTCAAATGTGGAAAAACCAGAAGGCTCACATGGTGCTGGTGGGATGTATACAGATTGAGCTACTTTGAAAAAACTGCTTAGCAGTATCTACTACAGCTGACCATGGGCTTCCCCTATGATCCAACAACTCTACTCCTAAGTACACATCCAATAGGAATGAATATACGTGCACCCAAAGACACATACAAAACTATTCACAGCAGCACTATTGCTAATAGCCTCAAACTGGGAACCACCCAAATGCCTGTAAATAATAAAATGGATAAATATGTTGTGAAATACGTGCCCAATCAGAGTGAATAAATTATAGGAGCACACAACAATATGGACAAATCTCACAAACATAAACGTTGAACAAGAGAAGTCAGACACTAAAGAATGTATATACTGTTTTATTCTATTTATATAAAGTTCAAAAACAAAGTCACTGTACTACAAGTCCGGATGGTAGTTAGCCTTAGGAAGAAAATGGCTAGAAGGGAGTGTTGTGGGGGTCGGGGAGCCCTTTGGGGTGTTAACAATGTTTTTCTTTGATCTGAGTACTTGTTCATGGGAGTGTTCACTTTGCAAAAATTCAGCAAGTTGTATATTTATTATATATACACCTTTCTCTATATATATTATGCTTTGATTTTAAAATGGTTTTAAAAAGATACCAATGTCCTATACTCTGCATGCCAACAGAGTCCCTGGAGATCACCTTGTTCGTTTTCTTGCCTTTAGGCCAGACAGCATTTAACTCACCTCGGACATACACATCTTTCAGGTGCAGTCTGTCACCAGACCTGAAGGGCAGTTTTTCACCTGAATGAAGCACAAAGGCCAGGCTAACAAAAGACAAGGCTTTAAGAACACAGCAGCCAGTCCTGAAATGCAAGGTTGGAGTTTGATAGGCAGCCCAAGGCAGTGATGGAGGCCAAAGGATGTCTGCGCCATTCCCAAGTGATCAGATCAGAAGTTGAGCAAGAGATAATTAGCATGGAGCTGATGTGCCAGAGGACATGTTCCAGGTGTGCCAGCCCTGTCAGCTGGAGAAGGAAACTCCGGCTCTCAGCTCCTGCCAAGCCCACATCGCCTTCCTTTCTGATCTCACAAAAAGCTGTCAGGCTTTCCTGGCCCCTCAGGAGGGGGTGGATTAAAGGCAAAAAGATTCAGGTGTCCTCAGAAGCATTATGGGCAGGTGCCCAAGAGAAAGTGCTGAGCCTTTAATTAAAGTTCACAATGGTTGTTCTCTGAAAGACAGCCTGGAATTTCCCGGCTACAGAAGAAGCCAGGCAAGTCAGCCAAAGCCTCTCTTGGATGAAACCATGAGATGTAGCCAATGTGGGTTAAATATTCAGTCAATTCAAGGCTCAAACACCCCATCGGAATGGTCTCTCCTATCTCAAGGGTGTCCCCATCACTGTTCCCTTTACAAGGCAGTATCCAGCTAAGGATGAAGTGTGTGCACCTTTATATAACAGAAGAGGGGAGGGAACTTCTGACCCGAATGCCATCCCCTGGGAAATTCCTGGTTTAGACCTTGGAGCCCTGCACTGGTCAAAACTCTAATTTCATTTTCTCCTGATGTCCCCCCATTTTGGCTTTGCTCAAACTCATTGGCCCCTCATGTTCCTCACACTCACCACATCTGCACCCACCTCCTGGCCTTAGCTGCGGCTGTGCCCTCTGCCTGCAACACCCCTTCCTCAGAGCTCACACTCACTTTTTCAGTCTCTACTCCTACATCGCCTACTCAGAAAAGACATCTTTAACCACCCCATCCCAAATGTCACCGAAACTCGCACCTGGCTTCAGTTTTCTTCCTGACACTTACCATTACTAATGCTATTTTCTAAATGGATGGGTGTGTTTGTCCATCTCTGCCACTAGAATGTGGGCTTCATGAGAGCAGACACGTTTTGTGTCCTATCCACTGTTGTTTCCTTAGGGCCCACACTATGCCTGGCACGTAGTAGTGGCTCAATAAGCATTTGTTTAATGAATGACTAAATCCTCACAATAACCCCTAAGAGGGTTACTAGGTCTGTCCCTCTCCTACGCAGGGTTGGGGGGAGCATGGCTCAGAGAAATTAACTTGTGTAAGGTCATTCAGCTAACAAGATAGAATCTGGACTCCAATCCAGGGCTACCAGATTTGAAGCCTATATTTTACCAATAACATGTGTCTCTTAGGTCACAGGGTAGATGATAATGCAGACTTGAGCCTTCCAGTTTGCAAAATATGATGATTTATTTTCTTTTTTTTTCTTTTTTTTTCATTGTTGCTCAAATAGAGTTGTCTCCATTTTCCCTCCACCACTTTTCCCTGCCCCACACACTCCCATCTCCTAACCTCAATCCTTCCCCACTTTGGCTTTGTCCCTGGGTCCTTTATACATGTTCCTTGATGACCCTTCTCCTTCTTTTCCCCTACTGTCCCCCTCTCTTCTCCCCTCTGGTTCCTGTCAGTTTGTTCTTTATTTCAATGTCGCTGGTTATATTTTGCTTGCTTGTTTGTTTTGTTGATTAGCTCCCACTTGTAGGTGAGACCACATGGTATCTGTTTTTCACTACCTGGCTTATTTCACTTGGCATAATGCTCTTCAGTTATATCCATGCTGTTGCGAAGGGTAGTAGCTCTTTCTTTCTTTCTGCTGCATAGTATTTCATCATGTAAATGTACCACAGTTTTTTTGATCCACTCATTTACTGTTGGGCACTTAGGCTGCTTCCAACATTTGGCTATTGTAAATTGTGCTGCTATGAACATTGGTGTGCACAGGTTCTTTTTAATTGGTATTTGGGGATTCCTAGGGTATAATCCCAGCAATGGAATTGCTGGGTCAAAAGGACTTCCGTTTTTAGTTTTTTGAGGAAATTCCAAGCTGTTTTCCACAGTGGCAGCACCAGTCTGCATTCACACCAACAGTGCACTAGGGTTCTCTTTTCTCTACAACCTCATCAGCACTTGTTGTTTGTTGATTTGGTTATGATGGCCATTCTGATTGATGTGAAATGGTATCTCATTGTGGTTTTAATTTGCATCTCTCTGATGGCTAGTGATGCCGAGCATCCTTTCATATGTCTCTGGGCCCTGTGTACATCCTCCTTGGAGAAGTGTCTGTTCAGGTTCTTTGCCCATTTTTTAATTGGATTGTTTGTCTTCCTGGAGTAGAGTCATGTGAGTTCTTTACATATTTTGGAGATCAAACCCTTGTCCGAGGTATCATTGGCAAATACATTTCCCCATACAGTTGGTTCCCTTTTCATTTTGCTGATGTTTTCTTTAGCTGTGCAGAAGTATTTTATTTTGATGAAGTCCCATTTGTTTATTCTTTCCTTTATGTCCTTTGCTCTAGGGAACATATCGGTGAAAATATTGCTGCATGAAACATCTGAAATTTTCCTGACTATGTTCTCCTCTAGGACTTTATGGTGTTGTAACTTATACATAAGTCTTTTATTCATCTTGAGTTTATTATTGGGTATGGTGTAAGTTGGTGGTCGAGTTTCTTTTTTTTTTTTTTACATGTAGCTGTCCAGATCTCCCAACACCATTTGTTGAAGAGGCTATTTTTATTCCATTTTATGCTTCTGCCCTCTTTGTTGAATATTAATTGACCATAGAGACATCGGTTTGTTTCTGGGCTCTCTATTCCATTCCATTGATCTATGTGTCTGTTCTTATGCCAGTAGCAGACTGTTTTGATTATGGTAGCCTTGTAATGTAGTTTGATGTCAGGTACTGTGATCCCTCCTACTTTGTTCTTCTTTCTCAAATTTGCTGCAGCTATTCGAGGTCGTTTATGGTTCCATATAAATTTTTGAAATGTTTGTTCTATATCTGTGAAATATGTCATTGATATTTTAATAGAGATTAAAATCTATAAATTGCTTTGGGTAGGATGGACATTTTGATGATGTTAATTCTTCCACTCTATGAACATGGTATATGCTTCCATTTATTTGTGCCTTCCTTAATTTCTTTCTTCAGTGTTGTGTAGTTTTCTGAGTATAGGTCTTTTACCTTCCTGGTTAGGTTTATTCCTAGGTATTTTATTTTTCTTGCTGCTATAGCAAATGGGATTTCCCCCCCTGATTTCTGATTCTGATATTTCATTATTGGCATACAAAAATGCCTCCTATTTCTCAATATTGACTTTGTATCCCACTGTTTTGCCAAATCCGCTTATTAGGTTGAGTATTTTTTTGGTGGAGTCTATAGGGTTTTCTATGTATACTATCATGTCATCTGCAAACAATGACAGTTTTACTTGCTCCTTTCCAATTTGGATGACTTTTATTTCCTTTTCTTGTCTGATCGCTGTGTCTAGGACTTCCAATACTATGTTGAATAGAAGTGGTGAAAGCGGACATCCTTGTCTTGTTCCCGATCTTAGTGGGAAAGCTTTTATTTTTTGCCCATTGAGTATGATGTTGGCTGTAGGTTTTTCATATATGGCCTTTATTATGTTGAGGTACGCCCCCTTTACTTCCACTTTACTGAGTGTTTTTATCATAAATTTCTACTTTAGTAAAAAACTGAAAAGAACCCTAAGGATCCCCTAAAATGAAATTCCCCACTCAGTGATTTACAAAGCCCAATAACCTCCAGAAGTGCATTCACATCAGAAAAGACAGTGATGGCATGTGTTCCGATGTCTATTTGTTAAATACACAGTACATGAAATGATTATTTAGACAGTTTCTGTTTATTAATGAGCAGTGCGAGGGCTTCCAAGTACACAGCAGGCGGTAATCAGAGACACATGCCCATGGCTAGTCCCCCAGTCGTTTATCACCTAGTGGTTTTGGCCATCTTACATTGTTTTCATTTTCATTCTTAAACATTGTTTGGGTTTATTTTTACCCATGGCCAATCTTTAAATAAAGATGGAAACATAAGGGACACTGATGGTGAAATATAGTATGTTAATGTAGAGCCTAAAAACAACGAGAAAGGACTCAGTAAATTTACCTCAGTGATATTCACACAGATCCATAAAATGCATACAACTGATCAAAACTATTATACAATATGCTACTACCAAAACCAATATTAAAGGGGGGTTATTATATCCAATTATATCCACCTGGGTTTTTATTGGGAGTTAAAGGTTATCCCCAACTACTGTGCGTAATCAGCAAAAAAGTCCTTGCAATCACAGCCTTAAACTTTCTCTTTTAGTTCATCATTTAGGAATGAAGGATAAATATTAAATAATGAACCAGCTAAATTTCTCACTTAAAGTGCTAATATACCAAATTTGAAGTCATAAAAGTATTTTTTCTATTTTGAAGCTATAATATCATGATAAATTTTAATCTAATTTATATATATATAACTTCCCAAACCAAAGATGACATATTTTGCTCCTTAAAAATGTATTTGTTGGAACATTTTTTCTTGGATAATTTAATATAATAACATAAAGAATGTATGCCACCTTTGTTATAAAGGAAAAGGATAAACTCATCTTTGTGTATGAAGAATATTATAAAATATTATATGTAATAAATTTTATAGTACAATGTGCATTAATACTTACTTAAAATATTTTTACCTAGAATCGTTTCTTCATCACTTTCCATAGTATTGACTTAACAACAATTCCTAAGGGAGTTCAGGGGATTAAACATGTGCTGTTGTCAAGGTGGCTTGGACAGAGCTGCGGACCCATTCTCTACCCGACTCCACCAGGCCTGTGCCCCAGTGGGGTGCCCTCAACCAGCTCCCCGGCTCTCTGCCTGCAAGGTTGGTCAATGGCAGAAACCAGCAGGAAATGGAAGGGTGGTAGAATAAAGTCTGTGGGGCACTGATTTCTCCCAACTGTCTGGTCGCAAAGCCCTCAATTGTCAGTGGGGACCACAGCTCCTGTCGGAGGCCTCCCTGTATGGTAGCTTCAGCACCACTCTCTCTGGGTTCTACAACCACAACACCCCCTTGTCCCTTTGGGCCTAAAGGTGCCACCAACTCCCCACTGTTGCTGATCCCTGAGGTATTCCCATCCCTTGTGGATTTCCCTTCATCCTCAATTACCAACTTGAGTGTGTTACCTCTTTCCTAAACAAAACAAGTCAAGAAGGGAAATGAGAGGATTTAGAAGTTTCTGATCTGTTACAATCCTCTCATTTTACAGATTAGGGGACTGAGGCTGAAGGACATTACAAGACTTGGCCAAAATCATCGCCAACAAGTAGGCAGAACCACATGTTGAGACCAGAGCTTAATGTGGGAAAAATAAAGCCCATACATCATAAGATTGTTCAAAGAGTTGTAGGAGTTACTATACAGTCAATTGCTTGAAACAGCACTTGGCACATAGCAAAAACACAGAAATGTTAGCTGTCATCATTATCATCAACATCAACGTCATCGTGTGCTAATTCCCAATCTAGTTAAGAAAAAAGGGGATAGACTTAAAAATACATAATCCTTCTAGCATAAGTATTCTAAAATTAAGTCTAGTATATGGAGAAACCAAAGCCCCCTTCAGTATAATGAGAGGTGCCAGGGTTCATGACATAACGAGAGCATGAGGTGAACTGGGGCCCCCATGCCCCTTTGGCCAGGTCCCCTGTTCAGCAAACAGCTTGCACAGCTGTCACAGAATGGCCCTGCTTCAAGGTCCCCCAGTAAGTAGGTGTCACTGTTAAATGAAAATGAGGTATTCCCTCTCACTGAGCTACAAATATCCACTGAGAGGGCAAAAGGAAAAGTGCTTTGAAAATTCTACAATAGCACAAGTTACTCTGGCTTCCCTACTCCACAGCCTTCCAAAAAGAAGAGATTAGAATAAGAAGAGGTTAAAGAACTGTTTTGGCTTTTCTATTCTATAATGTATGCAGGTGGCAGAAAAAAATAAGCCATCTTTTGTATATGACAAAAGAACTGCTCATCAAGTTTTTCCAATATTCTCAAGAGGAAGAATGACCAGCACTATGACATGTAACAATTCTGCCAGAAAAAGTTATACTTTTTATTGAAAGGTCAATGAAGAAATGTCTTGATACACAGCACAGCTTTTACTGAAAGCTCATGTGCTATGTCGGTGTTGATATTTTTGAAGAATGCCTGATGCCATGGTGAAACCTCTAGGAAAATTGAATTAGAGCCCAGCCCTCCCAAGCTACATCTGCTCTTCACTGAGACATGGGCTGTGCCCATCCTGAGCTCTCCCTCAGCGTTCACCCATGTGAAATCTCAACTGGGCCCTGGTTGTGTTTCTTTCAAATTCCTGGTGTATTTCTCACCTTAAAATAACCTGTTTGTTTGGTTGCTGGGTATGCACCTTTTTTGTTGACTTCTCTTTTCCCAAATCTGCTCCCCTCTCATTCATTCACCAAGGAAGGGAATAAAAAAGAACATTTATTGAACACCTATATGGCTTTTTACATACAAAGATGGTTTAATCACTACCCTATAAATCAGGAATTACTTCCCTAATTTGCATAGGAAAAAAGGCCTCGGAGTAGTTAAATCCCATACCAAGGTCTCCATTCAGTTAGCTACATATTTGAATTTCCAACCGAAGTCTGTTTTGAGAGTCTGACCTCTCCCACTGCCCCCCTGTTTTACCAGTTCCAGGTCCTTTCTTTCTACTGCTAGTTGTACCACCTTCCTCTACCACTAGACTGTGACTAATGGGTAAGACAATACAGATAATTATATCTAGTACACATGTACACACAGAGAAAAATGAATCCTACACAATAGGAATAATCTCCATTGTCTCATCTTGACCCAGAAGGTCACTATGTGCCCTTTTGTGTCATGTTAAAAATCATAGAAGAATAAAAATGAAAAGCTTCCAAATTGTTTTTCCAACTATTAATCATTAACCTGAGCACCATAAATCTTTTATTTAGGAGTTAGTCAGAATGGTTTTCTCCCTCCACTCTCTCCAGAGTAGACCTCCTTTGCCTCTGAGAACGTCCCCTCCCTCAGCTGCAGCCTTTGGTGTGGTGAGCAGTGAATGACAGTAAGGAACCATGGAGCTGAGCTCAATGCTTTGACATAAAAGCAGCTTGAAAAACTGCCAAAGCTAATGCCATCGAAACCACATCTTCACCTATCCTGATTGACGGTAGAGAGGTTTAGGCCTGCCAAGGCTACATGGGAGGCTGTCAGTCTTCCTCAAGCCCCTCCCATCTCTCTAACCAAATCATTCCTTCTTCAGACACCTCACCAGCAATGAGCACTGTTGGTGGACATGTGTCTTCATACCTCACCTGTCACATTCTAGAAATTAGTTCCTCTGCATTGTGCTGCTGCTCTGTTATTATGATCAACCATCCTGATAACCTGCACAGTACTTTAAAGTACCTTCGCACACCCTATCACATCCTACCCTCTCAACGACTCTTTGGAAAAGAGAGTGGGGGTCACAGATTTAAACAACTGGCCCAGAGCCAGGCACTATGACAGAGGATGCCAGGACTGATGCTATGCCTTTTGCCACCATTGTCTGAACTCATTCAGCTCTAGCCTCTCGTTATTTAAGTGGTTGTGTTTTTGTTTCCCCAGCCTTACTACAAAACATCTCAAGGGTTTATATATCTTTTTCTCCCCACCTGGGTTTTATATAAGGCTCTGCCCTTTCTCAGCCATGATGAATCTTTGTTGAATGCAGGAATGATGCACATGTGAAGCAAGCACCTCTGTGTGTCAGGTAATGGCAAGTAGAAGAAAGAAAGCTTCAGGTGATTTGTATGGAAGCTACTTAATCAAAGGCAGCGCCAGTCTCTGTGACCAGGCTCCTGATTCCCTGGGATAATGTACACATGGGTAGCCTTTGTCCTCCATGAGCTTTCTCCAGCATTTTTTAACTTAAGGACTAGAGGAAGAGGGGTTCCTAGAGGCTTCCTTGAGCTTAGATGCCCTCTTGGTCCCAGGGTCTTCTTCTTATTGGTATACCGATGTAGAATCCTAGCAGAACTTGAGGTTTAAGGCAAAGGTTACATGTTTTCAGGTCACTGGCATGAATCCTGAGGTACCTAAGTATAGAACTATGTTAAAACCTGAAGTACCACTCCAAAATTTGAGGACAGGTGCCCCTGAACACAGTAGGCCCCAAAGAACTCAGCTTCCAGATCTTAGGGAAAGGTCATAAATTTTTATCCAAACCTCTCCCAAAGTTCTTTCAGAGCCCTGGACATATGACAGCAAATGCATGAAGGATACATATCCCTTTAGAATGCACACAAAAAGAATTGAGGTGAAAGAAAAGAAATGAGCTTAAAAACAATCAGACGTGAAAACGGGCATGAGCTTGGAGAAAATAAAGTCACTGGAGTTAAGGAGTTCACAGGAGTCACTTAGCTGTCACTATGGACACCAAACAAGAATTCTCGGGATTGCAGATGATAAAAGAAATGATCTCTAGATGGGGTATGAGGTCATAGCAGCAATTACCAGCTATGACTACTGAGGCTCCAGAGAGAAGTGAAGATTCAATCACTTATCTTTCACCGCATGTTGATGATGCAGAGAAGGAGACAAGGTCTTAGAGATGAAGGCAACAAGAAAGAGGGTAAGAGAAGAAAGCCATGTCCCCATGTGAACTTGATCCTCTCAGAATCTGGCACGTGGCAGTATGGACTGAGAAGATGAGGGGGCCAATTTGGGGCATATAACAGTATCTCCTAAGTCATCCAAAGGCTCTTTCCCAACAATGCTTTCTTATAATTTCAGGGTGAATGCATCACAAACATATGGATTTGATTGTATTACCCTACCCCCATCTTCCTCTCTGCACGCCAGAAAAACACATACAGATTTCAAAATGAAAAGGAAAAAAACTAAAGAAGAGCCAGGGACCAAAATGCGTAGTATGGTTTTAAGCAAGCTTGGAACATGTTAGGAAAATAATTGTCTCTGGTCAACAAATCCAAATGGCAATGGCACCCATCCCTGTCATTAACACTGGCAGCGAGGAAAGTAACTGCAATTAGTGGGAGCAGACATGTGGCATGCCAGTGGGGACTAGAAAGAAATGTCCCCCAAAGGTCTGACACCTCCATGGATAAGGTGACACATTATTTCCCTCCAGTTTCAACACCAATGTGTAGGGGTGAATCGGCCTCTGTCTTCAGACGATATCAAAGGGTTGGTGTCCAGCTGTTCTCCATCTACACTGGAAATAGGACAAGACGGCTTCCAATAGAGCAGAGTGAATATAGTTTCAACATCAAAAGGAATGACCAGTTGTAATTGACTCATACAACAATGCATATTAATCGCGTGCCTATAAATCACTTCCTTTACAAATATTTCCTGAGGGCCTACTCTAATAAGGACTGCAGCATGTGCCAGATACTAAGATGAATGATGTTCAAATATTATCCCAACTCTTACAAAACAGCACTCTAAGGTGGGTGTTATTAACCCCATTTTATAGATGAGGACTGAGGCACAGAGAAGTTAGATGAGCTTCCCAAGATCATAAAACTAGGAAATGGTGGGATGTGGTGCAAACTCATTTTTTTAATTCCAGTTTTTTTCTTTATTTTCTTGAATTTCAGCTAAGTTCTCAAGGGGATTCTTCATGCCTGCCTACCAAAATTGCACATCATTTTATGTTGAATAAATGTGAAGTGAATGAATGAATGAGCATAAATGATGGGCTTTACCACCTATGTTCTTATACCACATCTCATCAACTTAAAGTATTAATGATATACATGTGTATCTTACAATCAGTAGACTCTCAGAATCAATGAAATACGATCATCTTAAACCAAGGTCAGTTCCACATGAAAGAGTAATGAACAGTATAGGACAGTGAGATACTGTAATTTGTAAGAAATATATATACACATATTTGGTCATTTAGATGACTGAAATATATTGAATATATATACACATATTTGGTCATTTAGATGACTGAAATATATTGAATATATTTCTCAAATATAATTGGTCTTCATCCACAGTTCCTGGCTCACAGCTTCCAAACCTCTTGGTATTTCCTAACTAAGAAGAGCAGTAATTGTGTCTCTTAGTATGTTAATGAGGTGACTTTTGGGTGCCACCCAAGGAAGGGGGATGGTTGCCAGAAGAACCAACCAAGTGGTTATGTTATGGTAGAATGAGTGGCCAGAGGGGAAATAAAGGCAGGGCTCTCACCGTTGCAATCTAATAAAGAACTTAATACAGGAGGCTAAAAGCAAAGGCACCCATTGGCCCAGTTGTCCTGAGTATGATTTGATAAGGTTGCCAGACATTCCAAACAACAAGATAGTGCACAAGTGGAGGAGACCTTGAAAGTCTGTGTGCATCATCTCCATTAGCTGGGAAAAGGAAAACCTTGAGACTCTGTATTCATCCCAAGGCCTGGAAGAGGGAAAAGGTGGGGGCAGGGGGGTCGCCTATATTGCCCAAAGAAAACTCCTAAAACAACTTTGGTTAATTTCCTGCCCCTGTCATGTGTGCAAAATAAACAAATAGACTATAGAGCAAGATAAGGATTTGGGCTAACAGACCACCACTCATACCTATGTTTGGGTAGTCATGTCACTGCAGGGGAAAGCTGGCACCACCTTTCCCTATCAATCAATATGTAACTTCTTCACCCCCACCCTGCCAACTATATTAGTCCTCGGAACAAAGGATTCGTTCTCTTCTCTTGGCTCCTTTTGCCACACAGGGGCCCTGGCCACTCAGTCTCTCGCTGAGGGATCCCTGGCCACCTGGGCTCTGGCCACACAGCTTCTGCCCACCCTGCTTTTTCTACCCCTGCTCTTGCCACCCTTGCTTTTGCTCTCCTATTAGAACTTAGCACTAATAAATTTTGCGTGCATGCTAATATGCTCGCTGATCTGTAATTCTTTACTGTGTCATCAAGAAGAACCAGGGTTTCTCCAGTAACAGAGAATTGAAACTTTCTCTGTTTCAACTGAAATTGAAATCATCCCCTGATTTCCAGGGAGAGGAGAAGGGCTTGAGGTTGAATTAATCATCAATGGTCAGTAACTTTGTTAATCATGACTACATAATGAAGTCTCCATAAAAACCCAAAAGGACAACTCATTAGTTCTTTTCAGAGAGCTTCCACATTGGGAACCAGAACACTTCCTTTCCATATGGCGCTAATGTTGGGCCCTAGGCTCCACAATGACAGAAGCTCCTTTGTTCAAGACTCGCTCTCTATATTTCTTCATCTGCCTATTGATTCATCTCCTTTATTCTTTTTAACATTTTTAAAAGATTTTATTTATTTATTTTTAGACAGGGGGGAAGGGAGGGAGAGAGGAAGAGAAACATCAGTGTCTGGTTGACTCTCACACGCCCCCTGCTGGGGACCTGGCCCACAACCCAGGCATGTGCCCTGACTGGGAATCAAACTAATGATCCTTTGGTTCACAGGCCGGCACTCAATCCACTGAGCCACACCAGCCAGGGCTGATTCATCTCCGTTAATGTCATTTGTGATAAGTCAGTAATCATGTAAGTAAAATGTTTTCCTGAGTTCTGTGAGCTGCTCTAGCTAATTAATCAAACCCAAGGAGAAGGGCATAGGAACCTATAATTTGTAGCCAGTCAGTCAGAAGCATAGGTAACAACCTAGGCTTGCAAGTGGCACCTGAAGTGGAGGACAGTCTTATGGTACTGAGTCTTTTACCTGTGGAATCTGATTCTATCTCCAGGTAGACAGTATCAGAACTGAACTGAATTCCCAGACACCCTACTGGTGTTGGAATTGGGTCTGGGAACTCCTTCAGATGTTGACTATTCAGTGCCTTATAAGGAGAATGTCACAGTCCAGACAGAACAGTCCAAAAACAGTGGAAGCAATTCTTAGATTTACAGAACAACTGATAAATCATAGAGCTGATAGAATTTCAATGATGGTATGGAACAGTCATTAGAAGCATTCCTTTTAGCAGAGTTCTTTAAAGGTTCCTTAAAGGCAGGGGCCTCATCTGACTCTTTCTTGCTCCCCAAGTCTCCAGTTCGGCATTATACAAGAAAAAATGTTGGTGTCTCCCCTCTGGAAGTATCAAAAAGGATAGGAAAGCCCAGCCCATCTGATGTTTCTAGTAATTCCTGTGCAGAGACAGAAGGTTGGATCAGATGGCCTCTGGAGAACCCTCCTAGATCCAGGATTCTATATCTAAAATAAGAAACCTGATTGATTGCTAATTTGATTAATTATGGAAACTTACTGTGTGTTGACAGTATCAAATCAAGTCCTCATTCAACGAGGAGATTTTCTTTGCTCCCATCTGTCTAGCCAAGCTTCCTTCTCCCATTTCCACATTTTTGCTCCCTTCCCCCACCCCCTATACACACACACAGTCATTTAAAAGTACTTTACTCCATCTTCTCTACTCTCAATTTAAATCATCTAAAAAGCTTACTTTCCTCAGAAAGTACACCATGGTTTCGAAGAGCAAGGATCAAGCAAAGCCTTTGATAAGGAGTTTCTACAATCCTTCTTCCTTCAAAATGTTGTCTCAATAGATACAATAATCCAAAAACAATTCCTACATGCTAAAAGCAATGGGTAAAAATCTGACAGACAGGATATTCACAGTCTCAAAGACTTCCCTCATAAATTTTTTAATAATAACAAAAGAAAACCAGTAACCTCACAGTGAAGGAATCTAGCAGACACCACCGTAACACAGTGATCACGGCTAACATCACAATAAAAGGGACCCACAGACAGTATGGACCTCCTGTTGTGATGTGTTGAAAAGGACACACATCACGTATGTAAGGATTCCTACTAAAAATACAAAATCTAAATCCCATGAGGAGGTAACGTCAGACAAACCCAAAGTGAGGGATCTTTAACAAAATGATCCTTTCCAAAACTCTCAATGTCACAAGAGACAAAGAAAAGATTACAAATTAAAGGAGACTAAAGAGAGATACCAAGTATAAATTGAAATATAAGACACTATTGGAACAAGTGAAATTTCAATGTGGAATGTAGAATAAATAGATAATGATATAACAGCAATGTTAAATTTCCTGGTTTCGCAAATTACACTGTAAGAAAAAGTCCTTGTTTTTAAAAAATGCAGTTTTCAGGGGTAAAAAGTCATGATGTCTGCGATAGTTTCTTAAATGACTTAATAATAATAATAATATATTCATATGTATAGAAAGAGGGAATGGGAGAGAAAATGTGACAAAATATAAACAATTAAATCAGAGTGTCAACAATAGGGAGTTCCTTGTATTATTTTTGAAATTTTTCTGTAATTTTGAAACTGTTCAAAATAAAAAATAAAATGCAAATAAAATCAGCTTCTCCCCATCTCACAGGAGCCCTTTAGCCCAGGCCCTGGCCTCTCAGCAGTGATGTCTGATTTCCTAGGCTCCAAAAGGCCACACAGGAGAAAACGGAGACGTGTCCGTTAGCAGGTCCTACCTGTCAACATGTTCAGTCCTTCCTTTGATTTTAGTAGAGACTACAAGTGAACAAAGTGATAGTTAGAACTCATTATCTGAGCGTGAAACAACTAGTGTGACAACCACATAAGGTTAATAGCCATTTACGTGGCTACAGGATGATCCTTCCCTTGTAAATACACGAGCAGTGAACTACAGCCAAACCCACTCTCTGCCCGCAGGAACTGCGAGTCTTAAATCAAAGTTACAAGGCGGAGAGGGTAGTAGAGGTTGTGCACATTCTGAAAGAAGCTCTGAAAACAAGAATAAAGACGTTCTTGGAAGCCGTTTTGGAAGAGGAAAAGGAAACATTGATGACTTTGTGAGATATTGTAAGGCGGAAGCCAAAGGGCGTCCTTTTCTGGGCATCTTTAAAATAAGAGGAAACCACCTAGGGAAAATGTTACAATGTGTGGAATTGACTTTAAAATACTTCATCACACTAAGTGTGAGAGGATGCATCTTGTTTGACTGAAGCTAGGAGGCAGGTGCCAGGTAAGACGGCTCAGGTGCTCAGCTGGCGCTCTGTTCAGAAAGCCCTGATCACAGGTGGCGTTTCTGCTTTCCTTGCCTCTATTCACAAGCCCAGCTTGGTAAATTAGCATACAGAGTGTCAGAAATGGATTTTCATAGGTAAAAATATTGGCCTGCTGAGTCTCATAACAAACGTTAGAAAAGGGCTCTCATTTGGTGAAATTGCAAGAATTCAAATAATGTGGAATGGTTAGGCATATTTCAGACATACTTCCTTACTTATAAATATCCATGGGGGCCTACACCCCACGTTCTAGAGATGATGTCTTAGGCTAAACCCCTCAGGAGCCCCATGTCCAGCTGAGTCTCTGGATTCTGTTTCCTAGGTACTGGTTATAAGGGTGACAAAGTTCTGTCTCTAGAATTGAGATTTTTGCCTGGAGTGAATCTTTCATGTAAGGAGACGATCAGAAAATATAAAAGAACAGTAAGTTGGGACATCCTGAACAGGTCTTACGAACTATTTCTTTTCTCACACTTGCTAATAAATGTCACTTATTTCAAAACTTCTTCAGAGGCTAACTATGTCTATGAAGAAAGAATTGTGCATGCCTGCATTGGTTTAGGTCAGCTTGCACAGATGAATGAAGTGGGGTCCTGTATAAATGGAGGGGTGGGAGGAAAGATGAGCCTTTCTTTTGTTAATGTTCTGTAGCTTAATTTCACTGTGGTCTGAAAATATATGCCGTATGACCTCGATTCTTAAGAATCGTTGAAACTTGTTTTATGAGCTAGAATATGGTCTAGCTCAGTAAATCGTCCATGTGCACATAAAAATGAAGTGTTCACTGCAGTTTGGCTGCAGTGTTCTATAAACGCCAATTAGGACAAGTTTAGTCACAATGTTGTTCGAGTCTACCATACCCCTGCTGACTGTCTATATGTTCTATCAATTACTGAGAGAGCTGAAATGGTCAAATGTAACTGTGGATTTCTCTTTTTCTCCTTTCTGTTTTGTCTGCTTTTGCTCTATGTGTTTTAAAGCTCTGTTATCAGATGCACAGAATCCCAAATAAGATTGTTATATTTTCTTAATGAGTTGCCCCCTTTATCGATATAAATATTATCTGTATTTCTGATCGTATTCCTTGCCCTAAAACTTACCCTGCCTGATATTGACAGAGCCACTTCTGCTTTCTTTTGATTAGTGTTTACATGGTACATCTCTTTTCACCCTTTTACTTTTAACTTATCTGTACCTTTATATTTAAAGTATGCTTCTAGTAAGCAGCACATATTTGGGTATTGCTTTTTATCCAATCTAATAATTTATACCTTAATATTGATATTTAGGCTATTTATACTTAATGTAATTGTCAAATATAGTGGGGTTTAAGTCCATCATCTTGCTATTTTATTTCGTACTCGTTCAGAGCAACTATAGGGATGACTTCATTCTTTCAGAGGTTCTCCGGCTGTTGTTTAATGTCTGAAAACAGCTGTCACATATATTTTAACTAGTTGAGAATTGTTTATGGCAGAAAACAACTAGTCCTATACCGGATGATCCATCATGATCATATGTAGAAGTAGGAAATGTGTGCTTAAAAGGTTTCTCAGGTGAGTCTGGTATGCTGCTAGAGTTGCTTCAAGTCAAGGGTCACAAGGTTAAGTGGGTAGGTTAAAGGCCGCAGTGAAATGTGAGCGCTGGACATAAGACACTAAGGAAAGGTGGAAGTTGTGGGGAACTACAGAGCATAGGTTCCAACTGAAAATGTTCACATTTAATGTTTTTAAAACATCTTTTGGACCAAGGTTAAAAGAAAGGTCTACTAGCTGAAATCTTCCCTGGGGCCACCAGCTTGCAACATCTATGAATCTTCTCGAGTGTCAACATATCTCCTAATGTGAGGCACCCAGGATTGAGCACAATCTTCCATGGTGGACTGACCACTCAAGGATGGGGACACCATAACTACCCACAATCCGTACCCCATGAGTGCATTACTTCAGTGTAGACAAGTTCATATTTGGCAATAAAATGAGAGCTCATGTTTAGCTGTGGTCTACTCACCCCCTTCCCCTGCCCCATCTGTCTCACACAAGTGCCTACCAAATCAAATTCTCTTGGTCCTGTACTGTTATTAACCTGACTTTACCTTTACCACTATTAAATTTCACGTTGTGGGTTTTGGTTCAGGGTTCCCTCCTGTCAAGAACATTTTGAATCTTGGTTCTGTTATCTTTCAAGGTAACTACTTTATCCAGTTGTGTGAAAGTGAAAAATCTGATAAGTATTCTTTCCATTCTCAAGGACCCAGAACGAGTGACTGGACCCCACAATAACAGCCCGTTGACTGATGCTGGCTAAGCAGTCCTGCCTTTGTTCCTCATAACCTTTGCCCCCAGGGGAACAGAGAGTAGAGAGGAAGCACAAACAAATCCAGCTCTTAGAAAGTATCATGGTGAAACACCAGGGTGATGGTGAATTTGCAATCTGTATAGATTTTAAATAAATGTCCCCATGAATACTGCTGCCACTCATTTCCACAGGTAACGGATAATGTGGAAAATGGAGAAAACAGGGCCATCCTGGAGCAAGGCCGTGAATTACTGCTCCGATTTGGCTTTCATTTAGAAGCCCAAGCTCCCCTGCTAATTTGCAATGTGGCCTTAGACTACTACTCAGTCTTCCCTAGCTTCAGTTTCCTCATCTGAAGTCTCCCTCTACGAGGACCCAGAGGAAACTTTGCTCAGGGGAGATAGCATACCGTGGCACCCTCTTTCCCACTAGAGACCCAGACTATGCCTCACTTTCACAAGGCCTTGTTTTGCCCTGGCTAAGCCATACTTCTGGGAAAAGTAATAGGGGGACATTCTCTGTCTCTCCAGTAACATTCTTCATGTCTGATTTTACCAGTTTCCTTCTTAGAATCTTTCCACATCTCTTGAATTAAGTATTTCAGGCTGGCTTCATGATCTGATGCCTGCCTACCTTTTTTGCCTTCCATCCTACCTTACCCTTGTATATAGTCTTCATTCCAGCCATACTCAGCTCCTTGCAAACCCAAAGGACTGTGCTGTGTTCAGTACTTCATGCCTTAATTCATGCTGTTCTGTATGCCTGGAATGCCCACCCCTGCCTCCTCCATCCATCTGACTTCATCTTCTTTTTTTTAAATCGTCATCTGAGGACATTTTTTTCATTGCTTTTAAAGAGAGAGAGGAAAAGAGAGAGGAAAGGAGAGAGAGAAACATTGATGCAAGAGAGATGCATCGGCTGGTTGCCTCCCATCTGCACCCAGGCCGGGATCATAGGCGCCTTGACCAGGATCAAACCCAAAACCCAGGTATGTGCCCTGACCAGGAATCAAACCCGCAAACTTTTGGTTACGGGATGATACTCCAATCAACTGAGCCGCACAGGCCAGGGCTGACATCAAGTCTTTATTCAAACTCAGCTCTGTCATTGCATCTTCCAGGAGGTCTCCTCTGACTGATTCAGGGGCCTTCTTTTGTCCTTCCTAGAGCCCACTACACAGGTTCTGTCCAAACATTCATCACCCATCTTTAGTATTTGTTGATTTATCTCTTTTCCAAGTTGCCTACAAGCTCCTCGAGGGGCGGGATATTTCCATCCCCACGGCCCGGGACGGTTGCTGCCACAGCATTGGTGCTTGCTGAATCGCCAAGTATTCTGAGTGTGGAGTGAGCCGATGAGCAAGTCACAGCCTGCGGGCGGCTGCAGGCTGGGTCCTCATCACAGCTTCCTGAGCTCAGGCTCAGTCCCAGGCTCCTGGGACTCTGCGTCACAGCAGGAATCTAAATGTCAGGCTCCCTGCGCGATTCCCCAGGCCACTCACTCAGCTCTCCACCCTCTTTCTCAATCCCCTCCCTGAGTGAGACAAGTTCAATGGAAGAAAGACAAGGCAATCTCTCCTCTCGTCTCTCCCAACTGTCTCACAACCAAGGAGGAGCCCCACTCCCACACGTGCTGGCCAAGAGAGGTGCTCCAATGCCTGGAATCCAAAAGTCGGGGACGCCTCCTGGAGAAACATCAATTGGAAAATCTATCCGCTGCCAGCCCTCTCCAGACCTCTCTCCTGCCAAGCTTGTTCGCTGCTTGAAGTCTATGACCCACTAGTTGTTTATGTTCCTAACCCTGAGTTCAAGGGCATCTGCAATTTAATTTGAACCATGGATAGATGGGGCTGTTCTCTGTTAGGGTTCCAAGAGCATAAACAACCTTCCAGGCTGAACTCTGTGAGGCATTCCCCAGCACCACCCCTACCCTGGGCCTATAAATACTTCTATCACTTTCCAAGGTCACCTACAGCAGGTCCAGATGGGGTTACTTGCCCTCGAGTCTGCCAGACATCACTAGGAGTAGGCAGCTGAGATGGATGGAAAAGGAAAGGAGATGAGAGGGAAAAGAATAAAGCCTGAGGGTTACTGATGGAGGGAGAAAGAGAAAGTTTGAGGAAACCAGAAAAGTTTAGAGGAAGATGCACACAGCTGTGAAACCTTGGGATAAACATTTCGGTCCCTGGGAGGTATGGGGAGGGCTGAGCAGGTAGCCTCAGGCGGGCACGATAAACTCTGAAACTCCTTGTCAGGAGTCAGGCCCCAAATGAATAGTGAACAGAGTTGGCTGGGCACAGCTCCCCCCTACACTCCACCCATAAAAAGGAGAAAGAAAAAAAGTAAGGAAAGTGTGACCTCAGCCCAGGACTTTGAGGAGTAAAGGCCAACACCAAGGGAGTAATGGATAACAAAGGCAACTCTGATCAAGGGACACAGGGCCGGGCGCGTTCCCAGCTCATTCACTATGGGAAGCCCACTTTGCATCTCATCCATCCACACTGTTCACTGGTCCTGCTGGTTGGCTCACTGGCAATGACTGTCACCTTTCACAGACAGTGCACTGCTCTGCCTCTCTGCCCCATGTCACATTCGTCACCCACTGTCTACCTATAGGTGACACACCATTGGTTTATATTACTGTGCAGATGTGCAGATAAGAGCCCTAGTTACCATAGAGAGCAAAGCCCTGAGGGCAGAAATGCATGGCAACAAGGCAGAAGGGCCCTTCCATTCCTCTTACATATATGTGCACACATATGCCTGGGGCCACTAACATACACACATAATTCCCTTACACCAACCCCACTGGGACAACTCCAAGTCATTTGGAGCACCAGACCCCAGGCTGAGCCTCCAGGCCTTCCCCGAGAGTCAGTGGCCCTCAGGCTAGGTCCCTGTCATGTAGCTACCATCCACCCTCCAGGCCAGAGGCCTCTGAGATGCCATGCAGACTTTTCCACTCATCCAGACCTTCTTAAGTGCCTCTGATATACACCATGTGTCCCAACAGGAAAACACACACTCATCAACTCTACAAAATGCTCCAGATGTGATCAAAGCCAGAGAGGCAAAAGAAAACGGAGATGGGGGTGTTCAGGAAGGGGGAGAGGGGAAGAGAAAGCCAATATGTTGGGGCAGATGGGGGCAGGGGTGTCCCAGGTGGCGGTGAGTCCAATAGACAAAGTCCGGAATAGGGGTCCAGACTCCTGGGTTCCAATCCCAAGTTCAATTTGTCTCTTTGTGAGATCTTGGGTCTTGCCCCCAGGCTGGCTTCAGGCTTAAGATTCTATCCTACAGAGTCTAGAAAGTTGACCTTGGAAGTGATATTATAGACTACCTGGCCCAATCCCCTTATTGTTATATGAGGAAGGTAAAGTAAGTCAACCTTCCCAGAGCATCATCCACCACCTCTGTTCCCACACATCCTTCTACCTCCCAGGTCACCTCTCAGCATTAAATGTCAGCAGATTATAGCAGCACAGATTAAATATTCCTTATTTAGAAGTGGCCTCAGACATAATACTTCTGTCCCTCTGCTTCATTAGTTCCGTTAGAAGATTTTGGTTCTTTTTTTACAAAATAAGGGGATGGTCTTCAAAGACCCCCAAATCTAAAATTCTTAAGTCCCCACAGTCTATGTCAATCATATCTGTTTTATTCTAAAAGATTCCATAGTCCCTTCACCATCCCAACTGAAAGCCTGACCACATCCATCCACTGACCCCTACCATCCACCTTGGGCCCCTTTTGGGAAGCAGCCCATGTGTGTTACCAACACAGTTTTCCTGACTCAAAGTGTAGCAAAATGGTTAAGATAATGGACTCTACGGTCATACTGCCTGAGATTTCAAGCAAGTGACTTATCGATTCTGTGCTGCAGTGCCCTCCTCATCTTGAAAATGGAGACAATGACTATGCCAACATCACAGAGACACCATGAAGATTCAACCAGATGGTGCACACCAAGGGCATGGTGACACTGGCTCATGGTGCGTGTGGGGGGAGAGCACTATGTCAGCGATGGTCACCGTCATGACCACTAAGACACCCTCCACTGGTGAACAGAGAGAGATGGTTCCCACCCACTGATGCCCATCTCATGAGACTTGCAGGTTCATTAGGATGTGAAATGGTGAGGATAAGAAAAGAGACTCTGGCACAGAGACATACAATCTAGAATGCCAACAAGTCCTCTCAGAAGGACAGAGGACATCCTGGAGAAAAAGCAGTTCTTCTCCCCGGACTCCCACCTTGCCCCTCCATCCTATTCAGCACAAAATGTACATTCTCAGGTCCTTGCTAGTGACCCACACAGAAGAACCTCAAGTCCTTAAAAGTAAAAGCCAATAGATCGTGTCAATGCCTCCCACACACATGCCCCTGCATAAGCCACACCCACATAGGCCAAACCCTTCAGATATACTCTTTTCCTTAGGATAGCATCCAAAGTTCTCCAGGACTTGGTCCCTGCTTCACCCCAGCCTGGTCCCCATCATGCTCCCCAGATGTAATAGTCCAGCACCCAGGCGCCCTCCTCCAGCAGCGGGGTAATACACAGAGTGGTGGAGAGTGCCAACTCCTGAGCTGTACCTAAAAGCTCAAATCTTACCTCTTGCTTGCTGTGTGACCTTGTGTGACTTATCAACCTCTTTGTGCCTCAACTCCTCACCTGTTAAATGAGGACAATAGCATCTGTCTCAACAAGTTGTCGTGAGCTAGCAAATACAAAGGGCTGTAATGGTGCCTGGCACACAGGACATACCATACAATGTCAGCTACTGTCACTATTCTGTTCATCTTTGCCTGGCTCATCTTTACTTTCATTCATGTATCAAATCTTAGTTCAAATGTCATTTCTTCATGGAAGCCTTCTCCAAGTAGGTTGGATGGCCCTATATCTGCATTCTCGTTATACTCCACATTCTCTATTGTAACCCATGTCACACTTACAATTGACTACATATTATCTGTCCTCCCTGCTGGATCACAAGCATCACAGGTCCAGCTATTCCTAGGATGGTCCTGGTTTATACCTGGTTGTTAGATTGTTGCTCCACAAAGACTAAATTTTCTCCCGTTAAGAAAGAGTATACTTCCCAGCAGCATGTATTTGTGCATGGCCATGTGACTACTTTGGACAACAGAATGCTAATGGATGTGATGTCAGTGATGCTTTAAAAGGCTCTGTGTTTCCACTCCTTTCCTTGTGCCCTTGTGACTCACCATGAGAGGAACATGCCCAGATAGTTTCTGATCTCAAGGGAGTGAGAAGATCTATGGAGATTTGAACACAGTCTGAAGTCTGGAGCCAAACCCACCCAACCCTCAGCTTGAAGACAGCTTTTCCACTCAACCTACAGATACAAGAGCAAGAAAATGTTGTAAGCTGCTGACTTTGGGGTAGTTTGTCATGCAGCATTATTGTAACAACAGCTGACCAGGACACTTATCATAATTGTTGACAGTGCTCACTTTTACTCTCAAGAGTGTCCCAGGTTAGATGATAAATTATCTAATTCCCCAAGGTCAGTCCATATCTATCTGTTTCAGCACTTTAGCTCCAATGCCTCAAACAGTGCCTGGCACAGAGGAAGTACTCAATAAATATGCTGGGTTAAATTGAACTGAGTTATGTGTCCTCTTAAATCTATCTTCCAAAACACTAAGTCTTCTTCCCAAGTGGGTGGTAAGAATTCTGAGTTTGGGGTCTCTTCCTTCTATACATTTCACATTGTCCTCATAAAGATGCTTCTGGCTGGGTGCTGGATCATCAAAGGGCTTAACTTCACCCTCTACCAGATGCCCAGGGGAGTCTAACCTTTGGGCATCTCTGTACCACCCTGGAAGAAGAGTTGTCTGGGCCACACTTTAAATACATTGCAACACATAATCACAAAAAATCTCATAATATTTTCAATAAATTTATGATTTTGTGTTTGGCCACATTCACAACCATCCTGGGTTGAGAGCAGCCCCCAGGCCTCAGGCTGGACATCCATGTAACCCTCAGGGAAGGGCTAATATCGCCAAAGGGGATGTGATTTCACAGAATGTGACAGAAAGGGGACTAGACCATGGGGTAAGCATGAAGAATGAACAAAAATGGGAAGAATCAACTCTAGGAAGAGGAATCCAAGTGGGGTTTCCAGGAGACTGAATGTCCTTGAGTAGGGCAAAGAGACACCCTTAGTCTATGGCTGATGAACTTCTCTCCACTGAGCAACTTGCCTCCCTGCCCAAAGACTGAGAATCGGGCATAATACCCACCTAAAGAAATACTGCCATTTTGGTAGAATCAATAAGAGCTGGAAACTAAGCCATTGCCCTTACCCATCCCCTGACTAAAATGCCCAAATAAAAATTTCAAAATCCTAGTCTCCAATCCCCTCTCTGTCTCTCCTGACTTTGTCAGCTGAATACGGGTTTTATGAAAGAAACCAAGGAGGCTGAGCCAACAACCCAGAGTCCTGAGCCCTCAAGGGGGTTTTTCTGAGTCCCTTCAATGGGCTGGATGGTGCAGGCTGAGCACTGCAACCCCTCCACGACTGAACCAACCATTCTGCCAGGGGCAGGCAGCAATCCTTGGTAGTTACTCAACTACCCATGTCTTTGAATACCTTGAGATAATCCCAAGAAGGTACTGGAGGACAGCAGTCTCCCAGGCAGGGATCTTGAAGTTTTGTTTTGTTTTGTTTTTCTTGCTATGTCTGTGACTTCCAGACCCACAAAATGCTGTGGTTTTCCGTTTCTAAAACAGAGGCATGTGCCTGTGTGAATAGCCTGGGCGTGCCGGGCTAATTAAATATAGCTATCTTGAGGTTGTTGTTGTAACGTGTGTTCCACCGATGTTATTCCATGTGTTAAGACGTTTTGTGTTTATGTTGGTTACATACCCATGTGGTGTGGGTGGAGAACATCACTGAAGGGAATATCATTAGCAGAAATGGGGAGCTCGGGGGTTCCAGAGACACATGGTGAAATAGTGGCTCATGGGATCAAACAGTTGGGCTGTGTCCATGGTAACTCCTCGTCCACACGCTAGTCCCCCCCTTGCTTGTTCTAGGGCAAGATCAGTCTCTCAGATCTACCTCAGGTTCTTGAGCCCCACAGACAGGATTGCACCTGCCATCGCCAGTTTTGTGGAGGAGACGCAAAGATTCCAGCTGCTCTGCCAGGGCAAGGAACTGCACCAGATACAAAGGGGCTGCAGGACTTGCCAAAAGTTTCCCAGGAGTGGGTGAGAGAAAAACTGAATTCCAACGTGTCCACTCTCACCTCACAGCTGGAGTACATAAGTCCTGAAGCCCTAGCAACCTTTTTTTTTTTTTTGCCACCTGCCTAAATTCCACAGAAACCACTTGACAGCATCTCTTTTTGTTCTCATTGTCATGATCCCTTTGTCTAAGCCTTCTACCCCACACAGTCTCAAATATCTCCTCCAACCACTTTCTGTAGCCCCGGCGCTTTCTTCCCAGACCTAGTCTGAATCTTGTAAATCCCCCAACCATATTTCTTCTCTCCCTCAAATCTCTGCTTTCTACTCAAAACTCACATATTGTGTAGTCTCACTTTTCTCTCATCAACACACTAAATACTATTGTGAGCCCCTTCAAAACCTTTCCCTGTGACCCTGCCCTTCTACATACAGCTGTGTGCATTAGTTCCCTGCCGGGTGCTCCTTTACGGCTCTGTGACCTCCATCAAAGTGTTCTTCATGTCTCATCATGACACTCTACACGTCCTGCTTTCCTCCTTCTTTTAGCTTTGACACCATTGCCCGGACAAAGCTCTTTATCCGGGAGGGCTTTGATGCAGGGACCCACTTTGTGTTAACAGACTCTGAGCTCTATTGCAAAAAATATCTTTGATAATCTCGGTTTCTCATGACCTCCCAAACAAGGAAGGAGAACAAAATGCAGCTCTTCACAGTGAAGGTACCTGCTGTTTCCTACTCATTCTGGCCCCATCTCCTGAGGCCTCATGAGCATCAAAAGCACCATCTCACTCTCACTGGGAAACAAAAAGAAGATATTTCCATGACAAAAGCCGACCCTCCACAAAACCCCACACCTAACAGGAGCCAGACTCCCAGACGGGCAGTGGAAGAGTCTTACCTGGTGCACAATGCTAACCTGCTCAGGTGTCTGGTTGCTAAACATGCAACTGAGACCGAGCAGCAAATTGGGGTCGGGAAGGAAGCTACTCAGTTGACAAAAGCAAGAAATGACAGCTGACAACCTGACAACATGGAAGAAGTCAGACAAATAAAAGACTATAAAAAATAAAAAAGCAAAATAAAAAACATGGCATTCTGGGTCACTGAACAGGGGCACAAACAACTTTATCCAGCTCGTTGGGCCCAGAGAGTGACACGTCACTCCCACTAAGCACAGAGGCATGTTCACAGTGATGACTCTGTGGTAAAGCAGGGGTTGACTATGGTCAGTCAGCTCCGCTTACCAGCAGACCACACCAGTTTCCCTCAGAGGTTGCTAATTAAAGGGATTAACACTAGAAACCCAGCTCGCCAGACACCCAGCTGGAGAGAGCTGTGTGTCACTTTCAGCTACATGGCACAAGAGAAAAATCATAGTTCCTGCAGTCAGACAGGCCTGGGTTTGAATCCCAGATGGGCTGCTCTGTGGCTTTGGGAAGCACATTATCTCACTGAGTTCAGTATCCCATCCATAAATGGAGGTAAGAATACCCACTCCGCAGGGTTGTGGCAGGGGCTGAGCGCACACCTGCTAAGTACATAGATGCAGTGCATTGATTTACAATAAAAAAACATAGTCTTATGATTATACAATATTTGTCAAAATTCTTGAGCCAAAGAACTATATAAAATTCTGCTATTTTAGGGAATACTATAATTTTCCCCCAGGGAGCAGATAATTACTTAACCAAACCTACGCCCTTCACCACAGCATTCGTGTAACGCTTTATCGTAATTCTCACAATAAACTCACAGGGCAAGCAGGCGTCATGATCCCTATTTCATAGCTGAGGAAACTGAGGCTCACGGGAGGATGGCTTATGCAAACATTACAGCAACTAGAAACAAAGCTAGAGCTAAAACTGAGTTCTAATTCTCACCCCCATTCCTAGGAAAGCAGTACCTCAGGATTTGATAAACACGTGCACAGTCACTCTACCCGTCTTTTACTTTGATAAGTGCTGGCCTCGCTCCTTCTCCATTTTCTTCCCAGAGTAGGGAGCTCATTTTTTACGTCTGTCTTCATGCAGATGCCTCTCCAAGCCTTTGATCACAACACTCTTCCTTCCCCGAAGGAGTCCCAGGCTGGCTGAGCTTTCCTTTGAGCCTGATCATTGAGTTGGACGTGTGAGGTTGGCCATGATCTGGTAAATCCCTAAGGGACGTGATCCTAAAATGTTTTCTGAGAATTTCCAGGGTCTGTGGGCACTACAGTGCCTCAAATGGCTGTTTCTAGAAAGGGTTAGAGTCACCCTCAACGGGCTTTGCCTAAGGCAGAGCTGATACCCCTGAGCCCATCATCAGAGATGACTAGTTTGGGGGGTCAACTTCCCACCCCCGTGATGTTTTCCATATGTTGTTTTTCTACATCCTCACAATTTTATTTTTGTTAATTTTCTTCCATCAGTTTGTCCCTTCATTTCCCAGAGAAGCCCAGTAGTCATCCACGAGCTTGGAGATTTGACTTTGTCCTTAAGCTCCTTGAGAATGGGGTCCTGCTTAATTCATCTGCACACCCCCGGCACCAGTGTCTGACAGATGGTCAGTGAAAAACAGGTGTTGGCTTCACTATACCAGGTGATGTGTGTGGAAGGACCCTGCCCTGAGTTTCCCAGGTCAGTGAGTCCTAATGAGGATGCTTGTGATGATGAGGTTGTTTGAAGAGCCTGTGCCCCCTGAGGACATGCACGCAGGTCCAGGAGTGTTTTGTTTAGAGGAAAGGAAGCCTAGCCATAGAATAACTGTTACTGACACAATAGCTACCTTCAAATAATTAAAGGCCTGACCTACAGGACAGAGTATTCTTGTTCCTGGGACTCCAGGGAGCAGAACTGGAACAAAAGGAGGGCAGTCGGCAGGGTTCTGGCTCTGGCTCTGGCTCTGTGACCATTTCGAGTGTCTAGAAATGTCCAGTAGACAAACAAGCTGCCCCTGAGGCAAGATGCTCCCTATCGTAGGAAAAGTCAAGCAGAGGCTAGGAATCTGCTAAACAAACATGCTAGGAGAGGAACTCTTCATTCCTTCATTCTAGGGCCAGGCACTGAGGAGGCTGGCCTCTAAGCTCACTCCACCTCTGTGATGCTCTGGTATGGTCCCAGGGGTCTGGGTGAGTGAGAATTTATTGCACATAGGGGTCAAGTGGATATGAAATAGAAAGCTCATCATATATGTTCAGCCTACTATCAGCTTTTGATCCTCCTTGGGAAATAGGACAAGACGTAAGGGACTCAAGGAAGCAGTGAGCTGGTGAGCCAGGCAACGCTTTCCTTGCGTGCTCTGCCCATGGACTTCTGGGAGACCATGGGCAGCCTCCTGGGGTCCTGGGATCCACCATCTGTACCATATGGCTGATACTACGGGAAGGGAGATTTTAAAAGTTTGATCTAACAGGAGCCACCACCTATGGAAAGTTGTTCTGAGGCTTCAGAGGCCACCCTCAGAAGACTGAGACGGCCTTTGGGTGCAGCCTTGGACTGGAGCTGAGCGCACCGTATGGCTACTCCTTGTCCACTGACCGGCCACAGGCCAATGGTCTTCCCTCAGGGAGGGTGCAAACCAGAAGCGAGTGACACTTGGGGTGGGGAGGAGAGAAAGGGAACTAGGATAGAACTTCTTCACAGCTAGACTTAATAACCAGCCTGACCTATTTTTCTGATCTGTAAAATGGGCCCGAATATAATGGCACAGAACGTTGTTATCTTTGTTTCTGCCTTGCCTGAACCAGCTACTGCCTGCTTTTCTTTGTCTCCTCTGCTCCCACCTCCTCAGAGATAGAAGAAAAATAATCTTTAGCACCATAAGATATTTTTTTCCAGCCTACAAAATACTTCCCAGCTAACTCCAATACTTCAAGTGCTGGGGCCTGTGTAAATGCCAAGGTGCTAGTCCCACACTTCACATGTCTTTGGCCTCCTCTCTTGGACCCAGCCTCACCTCCTTCCAACCCTGGATTCTCTGCTGACTTATAAGGTAGATTAAGGTACATGGGCCAGGCTGGCACAACATCCATACAGATGAGGTTTGCAAGTCAAGTTTTTGATCTTTCCACTCCCAATCAACAGTCAGAAGAATCAGACTGAGTCGATGTGATTTTTGGCCACCAATATCAAGCTAAACAAGAAATACATACACAGGGCAGCCCAGGCTGTCAATGAAGACACATTCAGGATCTTTAACCTCAGTCCTTCAGAAAGCAACATTTCTAATTCAAGCGCCAACTCTTCCAGGAAGTCCTCCCATATTGTGCTAGTAGGAATTATGCTTCTTCTGTTATCCTATACTATCATGTTTATACTTATAGTCCTTAAAAGCCTTCACTTCATCCTATCTGGCACATCTGTCTTCCTACATAACTGATAGATCCTTAGGGCACAAACTTCACCTTATTTATTGCTGCACCACCCATGTTTCCGAGCACAGAGACTTGCTCACTGTAAGCGTCAGTAAATATTTATTGCATTGAGCTGAATGGCCTTTATAAATCCCAGGGAAGGATCAAGGAGGAGGCAGCAGAGCTCAGGAAATAATTAATCACGGGTTGATTAACATTGTTTCCTCCCCATTCCCTTCCCCCAAGCCAGCCTGGCCTGCTGAGAAGCCTCCTAGGGAGAAATGTGGCTCCCTCTGTCTCCCTCCTGGAGGGAGTAGATAGGTCACATTTCAGGAGGGTACCAGTCAGGCCAGAGAGGGATGGATCAAATCACACAGCCTTCTCGTGGACGTTCTGGAGAACTCTGGCAAGAGCAAAGACATCTGCCTTGTGGTAGGAGGAGGGAAGGTGGATTCCTGTGATGCCAGGGTTCTGGATGGGCTCCCTATTGGTGGGGCTGGAGAGGGTTGGGAGTCTAAGATGGTAGAGATGTGTGCAGGGGTAGGGGTGCGAGGGGAGGGGGCAGCACATGCCACTCTTGCTGTCCACAGATGACACCCAAAGGCTCTTGAGATGGTACAATCCCATAGACATCAGTCTCAGGTTGTTATGGAAGTATTCACATCTCAAAGTTTCAAGCCGGAGCATTTCTAAGAGAAGTCCTAGAGCTGTGACATGGACAGATTTCATGCCCAGGGCTTGATTTTTAGGAAGCCTCACTCATGAAGTGGGCATCCCTGAAAGAGGTGGAAATGAGTGAGTGAGAGCCATTTACCCCTCTCCGGACTGTAATCCTGATTCGGTGGGGTTCATGCTGCCCATAAATGATCCCCTTGGTGAATTCCCCAAGTCAATGGGCTGCAACCCCCCAAGCCTAGGAGGCTTCTGGACTTCTGGACCCCTCTCTTCCTCATGCTGTCTGTAGTAGGCAGGCAGCGGCGGATGCTTAAAAATAAACTTTTTATACATCAACTTCAGCAAAGTATAGTTAGGAGCTAAATCAAACTCAGATGTTTAAAGTCTGTTTTGTCTCAATCATATCAAAACCTCCAAGCTAAGAAAATCAGCCTGTGAGCAGACATTAATTTTCGTGAAAAGACAGGTCGTGTTGCTAATGAATAATGGATCACGTCTGCACAAACTCAAAAGGCCCCAGGGCCTTGGGTTCCCCAGAAAATAAAGGCTGTTTCCCTCCTGGGATGTTGGTGTGTTAGCCCAGAGCAGCGCAGGCAGAAATCTACTCCCCTGGTGCAAGGACCCTCGCATGGCCCCTAAGAGACTAGAAGAGCCATTTCCCTCCAGCTAAGACATCCCATCCCTCATCGTCTTCGTCACAAACCATGTTTCTGCCAGGGCACAAGTGCTGCTGGCTGGAGGTTCCTGGAAGAATCCACCGTGAGCAGGTCCCTGCCGGATACCTTCCTGGGGAACTTTCCAGGCAACTCTTACACACACACACACACACACACACACACACACACACACACACACGAGTCACAGTCAGCACAGGCCTGCGGGCCCTTTCCAGAGCAAAGGTGGAGAACCCTGTTGGGCTGGAGAGGCACACACATACATCAGCAGTCTCACAGTGCAGCCTGCTGGGCGTGACTGAAGGTGCAACATGAGCAGGCAGGGGCGAGGGGTGTGGGGGAGGGCGTCTGGCCTCCCCTCTGCCCACTTTCACTACCTGGGAAAGGAGTGTCGAACTCCAAATCTCAAGTTCAGGCTTGAAGTCCTGTGGAGGAAGGGCACCTAGTCCTGGGGCTTTCCAAATGCAAACAGCTCTCCCACCGTCACTGAGCTCTCAGTGCTTTAGAATGGTCCAAAGGATTGTCCTGGGTGGGGAGGGGGCACTAGGGTTCCACAGGAGCCAAGTGCCCAAGGTAGTAGGGGGAAACACCACTGCCAGGCCTTCAATGAACTACACTCAGCTTGCATCTGACTCCCCTGCTTCTGTCCATCTTTCAACACAGACCGCATGGGTGCAATGCCCACGTGAGGCACAAAGAGGGTGCAATTCACTTTAGTAAGTGGTAATGGCACAGCCCCATCACAACGTGGGGCCAGCAGTGGCTCAGGGAAGATAACCGCAGCAGCCCTGACGGCTGGCAGCAGGAAAGGTGGAGAAGAAGTGAAGGAAGGGAGAACCGGTGCTGCAGAAGCACTCCCCTCCCACTGGGGCATGGTGCCAGGCTGGGGAGTGGGCAGTGAGAGAGAGGACAGATAAGAGGATACACGAGGTGACTTTGACAGAATCAGAGAAAGTAAGATGGCCCATTCAGAAGAGAGTGTGGAATGTGGTTGGCGGGGAGCGCCTGCTGAGTGTGGGTAGCTGTTCTCCACCCCTCCACCCCAGGTTTCTCTTTATGAGCCCTCCAGCTGCCTTTTCTTGGCTTCCCTCTCTCTACTTACCCACCTTTGTCCCTAATGCCCCTGCCCCTTCCCTCTCTCCCCACTACTGTCACTCTCTCAATTTCCAGCAGCCCTGTGAGGTCAGGGAGTTCCTTATATCACTGGGCAGACAACTCTCCAAACACACTACCCAGTGTCCCTTCCCTCCAGCTAGTGTCTGATTGATGCCTGAGGCTGCAGCCTTCCCCCCACTCCACCAGCTCAGCTGCTGGCCTAGCCCAGGGCTGTGGGAGCTCCCTAGCCATCTGATCTGTGAGGAGCAGTGGCCAGCCTCCAGCTCCACAGTGCACCATGCCCCGTCTAGACAGATTTGAGCTCTCTGTGCTCAGGATCCGCCAGGCCCCAGAGCAGGGCTCTGCTCCAAAGGCAATTCTTCCCCTGCAGGTGAGGCTGCTTTGGTGGCCAAAGCTGAGTGCATATTGGAGCCATTTCCCACTTAGCTGGCGGGCAGTCACCTGAAGTCTCTGGGGAAAAGACAGGGCTCTCTGGTAAGGAGAGCTTTTATTTTTTTAAATCATATTTTTAAAAAACAAACGGGTAGTTGGAGAAAACAGGCGACAGAGTGGGTGGCCACTTGAGATGCAGAGAGGAAGATCAAAGCCCACCAGGCATGGAGGAAGCGGCCTTGGTGTGGCCCAGAGAACAGTCTAGGTGGCCCTTGCCTCATAAAAGGCAGCCAGGGCCTGGGAGGTGCTGGGAGAGAGAGCCTCAGTCACCGGCACCCAGTGGCCCTGCTTCCCGGCCCAACGGTAAACTGCACTTCCATTAACAGTCTTCAGTGGAAACAAACACCTGTTGTCAAGAGACATCCAACCAAGCTCCCAGTTCGCTGGGAGGGCCCTCACGTCTCAGTGTGGGAGGAGAACCTGCCCACACTGAGGCCCCCAGGCTGCCGTCTTCTTCCAAGAAGAGGCTGGAATTCCTCCCTCTGGACTCCATCCTTCTGGCGGCGGCTGCCCTTCTCACAGTCCCAGCCCAGGGCAATCAGCCAGAAACACATTCTGTGTTTGCGTGCTGATTAATTAGTTCATTAGAAGAGCCACAGTGACACTGTGGCAGTGACTCCTTTATTTCAGTCATGGGCCGAGAGTCATCTTTTCCAAATAAGCATGCTCCAGCAAGCATCCTCACAGATCCCTCAGTTCAGCCTCCCAATTTAGGACAACCAGCATCCTGAAGACCAAAAAGGGACCATGACTTACCCGAAGAAACACAGAGCCCCTAGTGGCCAGGCCTGGCCAAGAACCCAGTCTCCAGACTCTTAGCTCGGTGCTTTCCCACTTGACAGTGTTGCCTCCCAATGTTCCTGTTGGGAAAGAGGCTGAACTCGAAGAACTCATTGAGTTTCTAGAGTCCTCAACTCAATTTATGCTAGCCAGACTTATTGCATTCTAGTAAGTTCTTTAAAAGCACTGTTCACCACTGTTCTGTAGAAGCTGGGGAAATTCTCAAGGTAACAGAGCATCATTTTAGGGGCAGCACTGAAGGAAGGGACACCAGGACCCAGTCTCCCTTCCCTTCTAATTTGAAGAAGCCATAAAAAGCCCACATCCCCTCTCAGGCCAGCCAGCTTTTCCTCATGTGATTTCCCAGGTCTCCCCTTCTCCTGGTCAACACCATGGTCACTTGGGCATAACCCAAGGGCCTGCTTCAACCAGATCCTTCTCTAGGACAAATATGAAGGACAATAATAAGAGGCATAATTCCATGTACCCCTCCCTCCCTACAAAAGAGCAGGCAGGAAGAAGTGCTGAAGGACCCCAAGATGGAAGTCACAATGTATCAGTCTACAGTATCTGCAGCCTCCATTCTTCCTCCTGTCCCTGAGCTGCTTCCCCGTCCGTAAGACACAGCATGGAAGTAATAAAACGTAGCAAAGAAGATCCCACTGCTTGGCCAACAGTCTGCCACAGGCTAAGACATTGACAGACATCTTTCAGGATTTGCATCTCTGGAGTCTTCCCAAGAATCTCTTCCCACATCTTACCTGATGAGGTCAATAGGTTGAAACTTATAAAACACTCCGTAGCGTGCCCATTCTTGATACAGCAGCTAAACGAGAAAAATGCGGAAACAGATTAGAAGGGGGAAGCAACTGTTCCTATTGGTCTATCCTAGAAAATCAAGATTTTACTCCCCACAGCCATCCTAATGGCTTCCTTTGGATGACTAGCAAGTCAAAATTGAATTTCCAAAGTCCAGTTTCTAGGAAAACTCTCATGAAACATCCTCAAGGGAGATATCCAAAGGCAGGAGGCTATAGAAACTGACTTCTTCCTTAAATAATATCACACTCCAAGGCAATGCTATACCTAGTCATCATAATCCCACCTTTTTTATTCCCCTGTCTTGCTTAGTCCAGTTAAATGAGCCTTGGCATTCATTTATTCACTCACTTAACAAGTATGTATTGAACCCCTACTGTGTACCCAGCACCGTCCAGACACTGGATACAGCAGTAAACCAACATTGCTGCTAACATGGAGTTTACCTTTTGGTGTGCGAAGACAAACAGAATATAAACATATAAGATTTATAAATGCCATGAAGAAAAATAAACCAAGGTGAGGGAGTAGAACATGAAAGAGGGGAGTGGGGTTGGTGCTATCTTAGATAGGATGACAAGGGAAGGTCTCTCTGAAGGGGCGACATTCGAGCTGAGGCCCGAAGGAAGTGGGGGGAGTATTCCAGGCAGAAGAACACTCTTACTGGGCAAAGACCCTGAAAAATAGTGCATGTGGTGTGTCCTGGGAAGAACAGGGGGGGAAATAATGGGAGACAATGTCAGAAAGTACTGGGGTGGCCATTCAGAGGCTTGTAGGCCGTGCTCAAATCTTTGGACTGTGAAAGAAGCCATTAGGAGATCTGTAGCAGTGAGGGGGAAATGGTCTGATTTAGACTGTAGATAGTTCACTCTGGCTGCTGGGGGAGAGTAGGCCGAGGGCTGGCATAGGAGTAGGAGGGCTACTGTAACGGTCCAGGGAAGTGTTGACAATGGCGTGAACCATGAAAGTAGTGGGAGGAGTAGCGAGATGTGGTTGATTCTGCTTATATTTTAAAGGTAGAGTCAATGAGGTTTACTCTTGTACTGGATATAAGATGAAAGAAAATGGGAACTTGACATGAGCAGTTGAGTAAATGGTGGTTCTATTTACTGAAGGGAGTCAGACAGTGACAAAAACAGGTCAAGAACGATGGAACCAAAAGTCCAGTCTGGGACGTGTTTATTTGAGATGCCCTTTAGGCACCCACTTGGGGACACTGAGTACGCAGCTGTCTGCAAAAGTCTGGAGTTTAAAGGAAGTTCAAATACGAGATGCAAATTTGGAGTTATGGAAGAAAAGATGATTTGCAAAGTCATTAAGCTATAGAGGCGCAATCACCAAGGAAGAGAGAATGAACAGAGAAGAGGCCTGATGTCTAGGCCCGGTTCTCCAACGTTTAGTGGTCCAGGGGATGATGAAGAAAAGCAAAGGAGACAGAGGAGCAGCGAGTGATTTGGAGGAAAAGCAGAAGTACGTGGCCTCTAGGAAGCCAAGAAATAAAGGGTTTCAATGAGAAGAAAATGACCATTTGTGCCAAACGCTGCCAATGGGTCAGGTCAAAGGAGAATGGAGAAGTAACCGCTGGATTCAGTGATTTGAAGGTCACGCGAGACTTTGACAAGAGTGGTTTCAGTGGAAGAGTAGGAGCAAAATTTGAGTAGAACACGTTCAGGGGATAAGGGAGAAAACAATGCACCAAACATATCGTGCCATCTTGTGATGTTTTCACAGCAACTTTGGCAGAACTGGCATGTGGACAAGCCTGTGTACCAGTCCCAAGGACAAACCACATTTTAGTTTAAGTACCTGCCAGCGAGCTTCACAGGTCTTCCACGAGCAAATGAAGTAATGTGGTAACAAACCATCACTAGACACCATCTAGATGGCCATGCTGAATAGGTACTAGCTCAGAATCAAATTATATATCTGCAATTGATAGACTTACAACACAGTTGCTCCCTTGTTTTTCTCTACTCTGTATTCTCCTTATACATCACATCTCCTTATACATCACACAGAATTCACCCAGAATTCTGTCAAGGAGAAGCTACTCCCATCAGGTATTTTGTATATTCAGTTCAACATCAATGCTACAGGAAGCCATCCTTTCTTCTAAGGCTCCTTAAAGACATGACTTGAGAACTGAAATAAGAATTGGCATTCCAACTTAATGGGTATAGGCTTTTATTGTCATCCTTTCTCCCAATAGCCAAAAACAGAACTGGAAACTACACAGGTCCTGGAAGAGCAAACTGCACTCACCATTACCACTATGTGAGAAGTAGGAAACCCAGACACAAAAGGGGGTTGTAATGTGCATTATGGGCAGAGGAAGACCTGAATTCATGAGTTTCCATGATGCTCACTGCAGGTAGGTGGCATCTACTAATCTTATTGTTATTTTTACATCTCTTTCTACCCCTTATTCTGGGCTTTTCTACTGCTTTGGGATTTTATTCTCTCTCCACAGTGTAAACCCTGGACTCCCCAGCACCTGGTTGTCACAGTGACATCATCTGTGGCCTGAAGGGAGGCCAGCTTGCGTCAGGAGAAACAGACAAAGTCCTCCCCTGAGGGCCGTGGGACGTCACCACCTGCCTCAAAGGCTCTGCCCTCTAGAGAAAATTCCACTCCAAAGTCACCTGCCCAGACAAAACCTGAGCCTGAGAATACCTACCTCTCACTGCCCTGGAGGGAAAAATTAGAAGTGCTCCAAGAAGCCAGTATGGACCATTTGGCTTGGGCCCAAACTGAGAGCCAAGCTCACAGGCTTCACCCCTGGTGGGATCCCAAACCCACTGTAAAAAACCTCCAGAAAGTGCCTTTATAAGCGTGGTACCCTCTAAGCACAGAACTTTATGTTTGCATAAGTTTGTAGAGATAGTGAGGATGAGCCAAGAGAACTCTTTGAGCTCGATGCAAACAGGCTAGATGGACACAGAGGAGGATATCACTAGGTGGCCCCTGCAGGAGAGCTGCAGCTACAGAGCAGCAAATCTGGGGTCTGAATACGCATGTGGCTCTGCTCGGGTCAGCTCCTACCTCCTTGCAGAGGAGGCAGGGAGAGGGGTGCAGAGTGCTATAGGCCCTCCCCTACCTCTGCAGACACTGAATCACACATAATTAGAGACCAAGCACATCACGCTAACCCCAGGTTCCAGGGTTCCAGAACAGATTAGCAGTCAGGGTGAAGGGAGGCGCACTGTGAGTCTCTGCCCCACAGGGATGAGAGTGGTGTAACGAACGTTCGGAAGGACAACCACAGTAACTTGTGACAATCCCTTTCAACTTTCAGTGTCTAGAATTTTCTAATGAAGCTCTGAGCCATTCCACGTTGTCCCTTAGAACTACAGCGTGCCCTCTACTCCGACAGGCCAAGCCTGGAAGCAGATCAGGGAAGGTCTGCAGCTTCTTCTCCATGGACAGTGCCTTATTTTAGGGGCCCCAGGGGTAATATCAGGCTGGCCAGTCTCACCCTAGACCTTGAAGGCAGTAAGCAACAACCCCCAGGGACCACCCCGTGTGAGGGATCACAGCATGCAAGTGGCCAGCCCTGCTCCTTAGCAATCACATTTGACAGTGAACCAGTTGGTTTAAGTATAATATTTCTTGAGACTATAAAGGAACCCACTGTTAAAACCATTTGCAATGCCAGAGCACAGCAAGGTGTTTGAGACTCATAGCCCTTAGGCCACAAGCTCCTCAGAGAGCAACCGGACCTGTAACAGGCAGAAAGATGCCCTCTGCAGCCACCTCGGGGGCACTGATGGGACAGGGTGAACCTGAATGGGACAGAATGTAATTCTATGCCCAGATCCTGTTGTGACCTGCTTGAAATTTTAGCAAGTCACTTCAGCTGTCTATGTCTTTTCCTTTAATAGTGCAATGAAAGTTGTACAGGCTGGGAAAATTCAAGCGAAACCAAGAAATCATATGAAATGGAGTGAAAACCTTTTTTCTCAGAAAGACAGACTCGCTTCACACACCTTTTAGTGGGTCACTTTATAACTGTCCACTACAGAAGACAATCATTTGTAAAAGCTGAAAAATCCAGTACCAAGGGTTTAAAATCATTCCAATGTTGTGCCTTGGGTTCCTCTGTAAGTGGGTGGGAAGCCACCGGGAGCCCATGGGGATCAGATAGCCCTCAGAAGATGCTAACAGTCACTTCCATGGGATGCTTGAGAAAACCAGGCAGATCTGGCTAATGTGGAATCAGGTGGCTGCTGGAAGCCAGGAGGGACCCATCCACACCCATGCTGCACCTTCTTCCTGATGCCCTGCTTCCTAGAAAGGTGGGAAACCCCTGTCTCCAGAGAGAGGGAGCCTCTTTTTAATCACCCTTCAGGATTAGGAAGAGAGAGCCCGGGTGCTAGCTGGGGCCACATCCATCAAGACTGCACAACTGCTTGAGACAAGGAGACTGCCTTCTCAGGGGCCTCTGGGCTTGCCTGGGATCTGCCTTCAAGGAACCTGGGCCTCTAGGAGATCATGGGAATAGCCACAGGTTGCAGTGAAGAGAGAAGGCGAACATCCAGGTACTGGCAGGATGGGCAGCTTGAGATGGCCTTGCAAAGTATCCCTAGAGAGGCCATCCCACACTGCAGCCTCCAGGCCTTCTGTGCATCCTCCAGCAATAGAGTCAAGGGTTCTCCCTCGCACTCAAACCCAAATCCTGCCGGCAGCCCTCTCGATGAACAGCAGACTATTACGATGTAATAAAAACAAATAAATATACTGCACATACTCAAAGGTTTTGGCTCTTTCTTCCTTAGGATACTTTTAGGCCCCATCCATATACCACTGAGACTGCGGGAAGGAGCATTCTCCTCACCGTATACAAGAAGCTGTGTTGGCCCAGCAGTAGAACCCTGGCTGGGGTTTTGATACCAAGGTTTTAGTCCTGACTTGACAAATATTTATGGACACCGGCGCCAGTTTCCTCACCTTGTTGGCTATGTTTCCCAACCCAATGGACAGAAATAAAAGCTTTGACCCTGGCTCATGGTTTCTCTTATCCCCCATCACAGCAACATGTATTTCCTTAACCATGACCCCGGCAGAGGAAAATGAGGACACCAGGGCTTGCCCGCAAACCCAAGGGAAAGCCTCAGGAAAGGAGCCCCTGGTCCACCTTTACTGAGCATCCTTGTGGCGTAAACTTTGGGAATCAGATACCAAGATGCATCTTCATCTTGGCTGGCCTCTCTCTGACTCCCAGATTCTGCCCATTCAACCCATTGGGTTGTGCACTGGAAACAATTGTATTGGCCTAAGGAAAACGTTTTGATAAAAGGTTTTGTTGTTAATAACAATATAATATCATTGCAGAGGCAAATACACATATATTTTGGGTGATGTACAATTTGCTTCTCTCTGCCTCTGTGACAATATTAGAGGGCTGATTTCTCCCATGAGTTGCTGTGTGTTTCTGGTCCTTGGAATGTTCCCGTAAAGTGCTCCACCTTGACAGGCTGGGTCACCACCCACCCAGAAGGAGGTTTCTTAGGTGGGCAGTGGTGGTGATCACTCTTTAAAGGGGAGGAATGTGAAATTAGAGAGTGGGAGGACAAAAAATGGTTGGGGTGAGCGAGGTGAGATGTGGGGAGAAATGCTTCCTCTTTTTCCTTTAAATCTGATCCGGGACTTTTCAGGAAATTAAACACCGAGACTATTAGCATCAGATAGAAAACAGATGAGGTTAAGACATCGCAATACTAGAGCAGATTCCCTGGGCAGGCAGAGAAGGGACATGTGTAAGCAATCACAGCAGTATTTCTGGAAAAGACCTTTTATGTTTTTAATACTTAACACTTCATAACAGGGACTAATAGGCAGGATAAAAAGAAGGCTGCTCTAAAGGCAACTTGGGGGATGAATGATTTTTCCAGACAACAGGGTTGGGGGGAGGGAAACTCCTTGGGCTTCAATTCCTCACCTCTCCTGCCCTTGCCCACCTTCCTCTGCTCACCAGAGTTGCTGAAGGCTGGGAGAAGTTTCGTGGGAGGACGACATGAGGGGCTTGACAGCTAGATGAGGCAGTCACTTCTAAGGAGGCTGCGTGATCCTTAGAGCACTAGGCTGTGGCAGGGAAGGGGACACACCCACATTCCCAGAGCTTCAGCAAACAGAAGAAAAGGGATCTGAGTGGAGGGCTGGGAAGAGAGCTGTCCAGTCAGGAGCCGTGGCTGGCACCGGAGAGACCCTTCCAAAGGGACCCTTTCCCTCCCTGAGGGAATTCCTAGCTGCCCAAATACACAACTTTAATAAGCCTCCCTCTCCCTCAGATTTCTCATCTGAAATTTGGGAATGGCTGACCTCCACTCGTCTGCCTACAGGGTAAGAAGAAGAACTTAAAGATGACCCCACTCCCAGAAAAAGATAATGGTGTGGATAATAATACATTTTTAGCAGAATTTGAGAGTCAGAGATATTCCAAGCCCTATTTCTGTTTATCATCATCAGCAAGATGCTCAATATTTCTGGGTGTCATTTCCCCTTCTATAACTTAAGGACTTTGGACTTTCAGTGTTTCTCAGTGAAGGCCTTCTTCTCATCAGGGAATGGGATAATGTTTTTGAGTTAGATGGTTAGCATAGCTGGTCTACCAGGCACCAAATACCAGCCACACCCCAGCACGCAATCGTGTCAATAACCAGAAGTGGCCCTCGTATTTCCAAGTACTTAGAGGGCAGGGAGCTGTGAAGAACTGTCGAAAATATGTAAACATATCAATGAAACATTTGGGACACTTCTTGCTAGTCCTGCACCCATCCATAGTCTTCTGTGCACAAAGCGCTCAGTGCAGCATAAAGCCAGCTTACCTTTCTGTCATTTATGTCATCCCCTGGACTGTCATATTCACCCTATAGGAGAGAAAGAGATGCTTGATAAAGCCAATGGAATTATTTAAAACAGACCAAAAAAAATTTTTTTTAATTTTCTAACGTCATCCCTTTTTTTCATTCTCATTTGAGGAAGGTCAAAAACATGACATGGTAAGAAGCCAATGTTCCACTTTCTTAGTCATCAATGCTTGCAACGTTTCCTGTGGACAATTTCTCAGACAGATCCTCCCCTGAGATGCTCCAGAGATCAGCCTGTGCCCCCTTGTAGCAGAGGCAATGGCACAGCCTGTGTCTGTGAATGGTCATGTCACACAAAATCACCCTGTGCCATGCCCTGCTCACCCCTGTCCCTAACTGGCAAAGCCTAACCTCATATAGGCCCATAGTAAAGATGTCTGTGAGAAGAAGGTTGTCATCTGGGAAATTCCTTCAGACTTTCAAGGATCCCCACCTCAGGCACCGCATTGGGCACAGTTCAGTGACAGGTGCTCAAGAAGTCACCAGTCAAATCAACAGTGCAGCCATGGGGTATTCAGTTCACAGGCCAGTTAAGTTCTTTGTAAGTCATCTTAAAGAATATCATTGCATTGTATTATGGGATGTTTATAACATGACTCCCAGCCAAGGAAAGCTTTAATTACAACCTGTTCTTTAGTTTAACTTAACCAAACAATAGTATAAAGAATTTTGAGAGATTTCCTTCGAAATGTTAAAATTAAAAGAAATATGACAGTATATATTTGCATGTTAAGGATGAGGAATTTCACATCTACACAAAACTATCACAGGCAAAACATCACTTTCAGTTATTGAAGGGTCTGACTGTCCAGGTTGTATATTATCCAGACCATGGGCTTTCCTTCCAGCATCATCCACCCACCTCCAACATCATCTCCCTTTAACTACTTGCAGGCCAACTCTGTCTTCTCATGCTTCCCCCAAAACAAAGGCAGGGAGTGTCAGGAAAGCTCAAAGAAAACCAGTTCGTTTTGTCATTGGGGAAATAGCTGGACAGACAACTGGCAAAAGCCAAGCCAGGGCTTATGGTCAGTCAGGAGCAGTCCAGAACCAGCCAAGGTATTTTGATGTCATGACTCACTCCTGCTTCCCATATATCCACCCCTGCGCCGCCTGTGGTTTTCAAGTTTTTTAAGACTACAGAGAGCGTGCTGACAGAAATGGTACTTACATCATGAAGAGGGTAGGCAGCCTCATAGATATTGTTTGCTATCAGGGAGTTAATACCTACGGAAGAAAGGAAGACGAAAACCATAACTCTAGGGCAGGGGTTTCTGGACTTACCCTTTGTCTTTTGATACATATTGAACCCTCGCCCACCTCTCAGCTGGGAATCACTGCACTCTCCTCTATGGTCGCCCACTCGACAGGTGCTTTTGTCAAGCTCTAGTTCTTGGTGTAAGAGCAATATTTTTTTTATTTCCCCAATACAAAGTTCCGTTTTGATATCAGACATGCTTCCTCAAACTTCTCATTCCTCCTGTCCTCACACATTCAGCTCTCTCCGGTCCAATCCCTCTCTGTCTCCACCACTACCTCCACGGTCACCGAAATCAGTTGAGAATGTATGCTCAATGATAGCACGGGAATGACTATATCAATTACTGTAATTATGATCAATGAAAGTATATTTCAGAACATGACATAGCACTTTATCTGAACTCATTGCTGGAACCTTCCTATTCCTTCACAGGGCAGTGCTTATTACTGTTCATGACTAGTCTGTGAACCATGAGCTGTCTGAGGTAGGGGCAGTAGTGCTGTAGTTCTTGAAATGTAGTCTGGGGAACGCTGAGAGTCCCCCATGACCCTTTCAGGGGTTCATAAGGTCAAAACTATTTTTTATAACAGTACAAAGATATTGTCTGCTTTTCCACTCTTATTCTGTCTGTCTGCACAAGTAGACAGTGCCGTTGTGTGACATGTGATGACATCATCCTCCTGACAGCTAATGGAATGTATGTTTGCACATCCTTGTCCTTTAAAAGTTTCTCAGTTTTAACTTTTAATAAAATAAATATTAGTCAATACAACCCACCTAAGAAAAAACCTTTTGGGTACTCTCCATAATTTTTAAAAGTGTAAAGGGATCCTGAGACCACAAAGTTCGAAAACCATACAATAAGGAATTCATTTTTTAATCTCAATGGTATTTCACACCACTTGCAGAGAGCGACCCTATTAAATATATGTTAAATGAACGAATGGCCCTGTCCCCTAACTCCAATATATTCACCACAGAGAGCCCTCTGCTTAGCATGGAAGCATGGTTATTTACATGTCTCATTCATGGTTCTATTCAGAGACTATAAAGTGGTCTGTATGTTCTGTCTGACTCAGAATAGTCCGTCCTGGGTCACTGGCTCCCAGATGGGAGGGATTATTTCTCCCCAACTCCAGCACTGAGGATCCTGCCATGCCAGGAGGCACATTTAATCATGGAGTGGTGGAGGAGGGGTAAGTCTCTGGTGCACCGTGACTTCCCTTGCCTCACATGCTTCCTGCCCTCAATCAATCTTTCCAGAGAAACTGTAGATAGTAGTTAAAGGAGAAAACTGGTTTTGGAGGGAAACACTTATGATGTCTACACTCTAAGTAAATCTGCATTTTCAGGGCTCTGGATACAGGGCAGGTTTATATAACAAATCTAAACAACAGTTCCTCATTAAAATTCATGGTTTTCCACCTCCCCTTCCTACCCATGGACCCACCTACAAGCACAGAGATGGCAGAGGCTCTCAAACAATCCTCTCTCCTCTGTCAGCCTACTCTTCCTCAAACTTTGTGTCTATTCGCCTCAGTTCTAGGATGTTGGGCATGGGAAAGACCAGCCCTGGGCCTCAGGTGGAAGCAGAGGTCTTTGGGAGGCCACTGCGGGTGCTCAGCCGGAGTGGCCCTTTCCAGTGATTTGAGGTTGAGCATTTGGTGCAGCGGCATCACCACCGAGCCAATCCTTTTCCTCATTTTAAGCTTCCTCCTTGGCATGAACATAAAACATCAGAAATAACGCTGGAGAGTGGGGGGATCAGAGGGTGGGTAAAGGGAGTGCGGGTGGGGGGAGGGGGCCCTGGAGGCTCAATGAGCTGCAGATTTGTCCTACTCGCATGACTACAATTTCACTCTGAGCATCATTAATCAGTTCAAGAGCCATAACCACAGCAATGTGAAGCCACCCTACAATAATCAAGGGGAGGAGTCCCACGTCGGGAGGGGGGAAGGGGTAGTTCAAAGCTACACAAGGGCTGTCAACATGGATAGAGGCTGAAGCATCACAGGCGGGTAGGGCTCCAGCGAGACCATACCCCATGCACAGCCCCACCTAATCCCCTCCCCTCCCCACACTCACACCCCATGGGGTTGCCAGGACAGCAGTACACACCCTGAAGACAGTTTCAAAACTGCATGGGAAAAGTTAAACAGGTGTTGAACTCTCCTGCTAATTCTCAGCTTTGCTGAGCACAGTAGCTGAGTGTCTGAGAATATTAGGTTGACAACCTGAACTCCTGGGTCCTGCTGCCAGATCCTGAGTAAGGGTTCAAATCATTGGAGGTCTGAAGCTGTGCACCTCATCCCTGTCTCAAACAAAGCTTCCTTGGCAGTGCATGCCTACAGCAGGCAGCTCACTTCACTTCTAGGACTTTGTTTGCTCATGGTTTTGTATCCCCCAAAGGCCTACAAGGTACCTGAGGTCAGAGAGCACTCACCTCTCACCTTTGTCTATTATTTGTGGCACCTAGTTCCCTACTGGGAACACAGGAGGAATAACGGTTAAGAGTAGCCATCTTATAACATTAAATGGAGATGCCAAAGAACTTAATATGCACGACCCATGGACGTGAATTAAGGGGAGAGGGGGATTGCTGGAGGGAAGGGGTGTACCAGGTGTAGGAGGGCAAAGGAGGAAAAATTGGGACAACTGTAATAGCATAATCAGTAAGATATACTTTAAAAAAAGAAAAGGGTAATCACCCTAGAGCTAAACTTATCTCAGTGACTCATCCTATTTATCACAGGCACCCACCATCCTCACTATTTCAATTTTTGGCACTCTTTGCTGATAAAGAAACTTTAAACTCCAGTTCATTAGTTCACTTCCTAACAGGACACCCAACAAATACTTCTTTGCCTTGGAAGCCATATGATTCATGTCATCCTAACCCAGATTACCAGGGCCCCCACATGCTGTCATGGCCCATGTCTCTGTCTCCCATGGCTACAGACCTCCTCTTTTTCAGATGATGTCATATGGGCAACCCCAATCACTGGCTGCTGAGCAGAGGGAGGAGATAGGACATAAAGGAAAGAGGGATGAGGAAGGGCGAGGCAAGTTGAAAATTCACTCACTATGCATCCACCACTTCGCCCAAGAATGGGAATTGTTTTGGCCTCTTGGGTCACCCACAGACTTCAGAAAACAAGCATGAAAATCAGTTTGAAAGAAGAAAATAATCAAACTTTTTTTAAAAAAGAGTCTCTGCTTTGAAAATTGAAATTCTGAGTTCTTTCCTTTCTTTTCAGCAAAAATGGGTTAATTGGTTCCATCACACACCACCCATCTGGCTGTAATGGCAAAGTTTTCTTCTTCAGGATCACATCGGAAGTCCTTCCTCTCTGCTCGGGGCCCAGAGAGAGAGACCCAACCTCTCCTCCTTTACTCCCAGCAGGGTGCCAGGGAAAAGGAAAACGCGTGGGGCACATGTTTTCTTTCCCTCTGACCGCAGAGAGGAGCAATGCCTTGGCTCAAAGCACAGCTCACTGGAGACCCCCTCACTGATCCCTAAATCCCAACAAATCACCAGGTACTTCATACCTATGGCTGTTAGAACTATAGTCCCCAAAGGCCAAGGTTCGTGCTTCCACTTTGCTCAGCACTGGACACCGCTCCGCATAGCCTGATCCCACCAGACCTAGTAACACCAGTCCTCTGTATCCATAAGGTTGGGGCCAAGGCACAGAGAGCGGTGGGCTCAGGCCTAGGACTGATACCTGAAAACACACACTCATAACACAAACCTGAGGCCCAACATTTAGCTTCCGAGGCATCTCTGGTTTCCTGGACACAAAGGATAAATCAAAGCAGAGTTTATGGTCTGCCCCCTAGAGAGAGTCTCATTAAATCTGCAAGTGGCATTGGGTGACACGGACTACAGCTCTGTTCCCTCCACACCAAACTCACGGACTACGGCTCTATTCCCTCCAGGCCAAACTCAAAGGAGCCTCTGCTCCATGGGGACAGGTACTTACGGGAATGGTCCTGAACTCCTGAAAACCAATTTGGTTTTGATCCCCCCAGAACAGGGCCCACGCCACCCGGTGTTCTGCTTTCATCCCTGTAGTGCAGCCGGAGGTAAATCTAAACCAGAGCCCCCAGACAGTGCATTGAACAGAGACTATATTTACCCATCACCAAATTGTCTTGACATGTGTTTAATTACTTAAATGCCTTTAATCCAAAGCCTTTTCTTCTAACAAAATATAAACCAGTTCATCTGGATGAATGATAAACCAGATGTTTACAGCACACAACATGGTCTGGCTTCGGTCAAAATAATTAAGACATTGTCTCCTGAGTGGGGAGGGGAGATGCCCAAAGCATACATTTGTGTAAATGCTCTTACACCAAAGTGTCTATGAAAATGTAGCTCCAACAATCTGTAATTTTCTGTCCATGGAAAAGCAACAATGACTTCCATACGGAGGAACAGGAGAGGTGTCTGTCCTCCTCTGACATGATCAAGGAGGCCTGGGTTTCTTTCCATGGTAAAGTGCAATTTAAAGGCATTCCGCGATAGGGTAAACTCCCAGGGCCCTGAAAGCTGACATTACGTTATGATTAAGGAGGCCTCATGGGACCGGTTCAAGTTTGTGATGGCTTACATGCTACTGCCACCATGCAGAACCCAAACTCACAAATATCTTTAATCTCTGAACATCATGTGCTCATTAGTCCATAGTCCCTCGCTTCCAGGGGTAAATTAGAGAGAAATTCCCTATCTACAGCTTTACAAATGGTCTCTCTATTAATATTCCCACCCCAAGTTTTCCTGATTTGAGCGTGTCATTCATTCCTGTTGGAACCCTAACTGATTCCCTGGAGTGGCCCCCATCATGTCTTTTGGATTATTGCCTTCTTTGTATGTATCTCTCCTGCCAGAAAGCCGTTTGGCTTATTTCCTCTTCTCCTCAAATGTTACCTCAAAAGTAAGTCCATAAAGGCAGGGATTGCTGTCTGTTGTGTCTATTCGTTCCACTACTCTGTTCCCTAGTTCTAGAATACAAATGACACATCATAGGTACTTAATAAAAATTTGCTGAATGAATGAATGGATCTAACTAACATTAGGAAGACCTCAGCTTCCACCTCTCTGGGAAACCCTTCCCAATAACTTCACTCATTTATTAATTAAAGAGCTATGAAGAAGAGCCAAGAAACCCAAGTTCTAGATCTGGCTATGAGCTTCTAACCTTGGGCACTGAGATCATCTCTCTGTTGTGAAATTAGTTAACATCTGTTGAACTTACCTTGCATGGCAGCTTACAGGATCAAATGACATAATGAGAGTAAAAGTGCTTTAAAAAGCATACTACTACGCCCATGCAAGGGGTCCTTATTATTTGGTTTTTATGTATTGGTTACAGTAATACCTTATTTGTACAGACATCTCTTATCTGATTACCTCAGTTCTCATAACAAGGAACCCAGAAGAAAGAGCATCTAGATCTCATAAAACCCATTCCCTAATTTTATGAACCTTAACCACAGCAGAACCCTTCAGACCCTCCTTCAGTGCATTTTCACTCAAAATTTACCCAAAATTCTAACAAGTTTGTTTTTCTCTCTCCCAAAAAGGAAAGCAAAAAAGAAATAACAACACTTAGGAAGGGAGCTTATATGAGTCAAAAATTCAAGAAATCAGAGAGTGTGGGGCAAACAACCCTAGTAATATTTTGATAACCCTTGAAGAAACATTAAAAAAAAATTTTATGTTCTTAGTGATGATTCTGAATCATTAGAAAAGGTTATATATGCATTTATACAGGGAATATGTGTTGCTCTATTACACATAAGAAAGCAGAGAATAACAAGAAAGGTTACAGAAAAATTTTTATACAAAAGATGTTGCTGAAAACATCAAGAGCTAAACCACTAACCATATTCTCCTTTCACTTTGGCTCCAGGTCAAATTTGCAGCAGCCCAACTGCAGAAACTGGAGGGCCTTATGTTTTGAATATTTGTAGTCAGTCTATTTTTTTTCCTAGTTTTGACATTCCATTTTAATTTGTGCTTTTCCTGTTTTTTATTTTTTAATTTATTATTTATATTATGCTGTTTTATTGTTTTTCTTGTAAGCCACCTCAGAAATTTTATGGAACAAGACAGGAATATAAATAATTCAATACATACAACTTGTATACAGCTCAATGCTTTGCAAAAAGTAGTCATTCAAAACAATGGATTTTCCACAAAGAAAAGAAGCGATGATACTAAGAAACTGAGAGTATTGCTGAATTAGTATTAGTAGTAGTATATTTTTCATCTTCTGATTTTAATCTTTATTATCTTCCTTATCTTTTAGTTTCCATTGTAATCATGTATGGTGCGAAAGGCCTTGTAAGTTAGACACAAAAGTAATGACCATGTAAAAGTTAATGCCAAGGCTGAAAGATCAACAAAAATACCTTGAAAAACAATTCTAAGCACTGTCCTGTTCTCCTTTTTTTCTTCTTTTTATGAAGCAATAATCCTCTGGAGGATCTAAGTCAATTTTATGCCATTTGTGCTTCTCTATACAACCAGAGAGAATGGCAAAATAATCAAAATTTACTCCATGGCTTGAAGCTCCATATTATCTTGAAGCCTCACAGTGTTACCATATTTTTCATTCTTCCTGATCTTCTAAGTAGGATAGCTTAAGATGGCCAGAGAACTTAGAAAGTACTTGATTTTCCTAGGCAGAAGTCAAACAACGTGAAAACTGGCCTGCAGGGTTCTCCTCTGTTAGGAAGTAGAGAAGTTCAGTCATATGTCCCTTGTTACAAAGCTAACAAATCATCAGTAGCTGCTGTGGAACTACCAGACGTTACTTATTTTGGGGAAAGGAAGTTAGGGCTTCAATGTATGAATTTGGGGCAGGGGAAACAAATATCAAGTCCATAACAATATGTAACTATTAAGGAGTTTGCATTTCACCTAAGAGAAATGTGGATCTATTTTACCATTTCAAGAAGGCCAGTTAAATAATCAGATTTGCATTTTAAAAAGCTCATACAGGCTACATTTTACAGAATGGGTTAAAACACACAAAACTGGAAATAGGAAGATGTCTTAGTGGTTGGGAGAGTAATTCAAGTAAAAAAAAAATGCAGTTCATGTAGACTAAGGTAGTGGATGAGAAGAGAAAAATTGTACCAATTTTAGAGATGTTTTACAGGTCAGTCAACCCAAGAGCACTTTGTTATAACTTCTGGTTTGAGAAATTGAGAGTTAGTGTTTATCAAGATTTGGGTTGCACAGATGGGAGCTGTGTGGTCCCCCAAAGGGAAACCTATATGGTCCTTTTGGTTCACATTGTGGGAGGTTCTTTTGGGGCACCTGCATGAAGATGTTGAGTATATAGTTGGGTATTTACTTTTGAGAATCTAAACAGAAAATAATTCCTCACTTAATTTTCTTAATGACCATGCTTAAAATACAGAAAATAGGGCTTTAAATTTTATTGTATAGTCAGTTGCTTATTTAAGCTTTAACTTAAAACATATTAAATAGCATTAAGGAAGAGACTTTATAACATCTGTTAGCCTCAGTGTTTCTTAATTTTTCATCATTTTGTAAGTGAAGGAAAACCGAAGCTAGTGAACACGACATAGCTTTCCACAATCTAACAAAATTTAGTGGAGACAGAGCTTAAGCTCCCTTCTCTACTTTTCCCTGCCGAAGTCCTGGCAGCAGTACATTAGTGCCTTAAGATCTCAGGTTCATTATATGTCAGAAGAAGGTAGGCTATCCCTACCAATTCAAGAGTCTATAAATTGATAGCTAGATAGCTATTGTCTCGGGAGTAATAGACTTTAAAGACTCAGCCTAACTCCACTTCTGGTTCATAACATCCCAGAGGTGGTAAGAATAGGAATGGAATAAGGAAACCTGAGCTGTATTCCCAATTCTGACAGTGACTTGGTATGTGGCCCTGGACAAATGGGTACCTCTACTTTGTACCCATTAGTAATTGAAATGAGAATTACTGACATGCCTCTTTCTCTCGGGTTATGAAGCTAATATTAAAAAATTTATGTTGATACTTAGACACATGCATGGAAGTTAACCGCTTCCTCTTCTGTGTTCCCTTTGCACTCTGAATGTGTCTCCATTATTGTATCTACCAGATTATCTAATAATTATCCATTTATATGTTTGTCTGCATGGCTGAACTAAGAGCTCCTCAAGTCTATAAATTAGGTCAAATTCCTCTTGGCATCTCTCAGTTTCTATAGCATCATTTGACGCATAGTAGGTGCTCAAGAAATGTTTTCTGAATGTCGAAAAAGAAATAAATTTTTGAAAACTACTCAGTGACCACAGAATCTTTAAGATGTTTGATTTTGAGATACCACAAAAAAAGATCAGATCCCTCAAAGGAAAAATTTTGAGATTGAGTTTGAGAAAGAGATTGAGTTTGATGAGAATTTCAGAAAAAGGGCATTAAAAGAGAACCTGTGGGACAATGATGTTTGGTCTGGGGATGGGCAAGAATGAGATTGGGGGAAGGACATTCATGCAAAAGGAATAGCATGAGCAAAAATAGAGAGTCTAGCAGTCATATTAACAGGAAGAGAAGTAGTGGGGAGAGGGGGCACAAGGGAGAGAGGGGGTATGAGAGAGGGAATGAGACAGAAATGGAATATTAGATGTACTGATTTTAAGATTCTGGTGAGCATTTCAGTGGAGGTATCAATCCAGCAGTTGGAAATGCTGGGCTTAAATTGGTGGAAGAAACAAGAAATAAAAATACATGGTTGTGAGTCATCTTTACAAAGAGAGAGTAAGGAGGCCAAAGAAACATGGAGACAACATCTAAAATGTGGGAGAGGAGAGAGGAGGAAGCAAAGAAAGTGGTGTCCGGAGGCAGAAACAGAACAAGAGCAGATCAGTAGATCAGCAGCCCCTTCCTGGATAGCAACTCTCAGAAGATGGAGGTTCAGTGAAGAGGGCTCAGAAGGACGTAGAAAACTAAGAAGATGAAGACTAAGAAAAAGGCAATGAAATGGGAGAAGTATAAAGTCGCCTATGACATCTGAGGGAGTAGTTTTGTTCAAATCGGGGAGGGTGTGAAAGGATAAAAGGCAGATTAATGGGACTGAGGAGTGAACTGATCAAGAAGTAAGGGTAAATTCAAAAACTTTGACGAAGGCCATGAGAAAGTACAAAACACATTCTAAGATCTCTTGACTCTTCTTGTTCTTCTCATAACCAAGGACAAATGGCTGCTCAAAGGCGAAGGTTTCTGTTCATCCCATGGAATTGAACTAGACTAATTAATTACCTCACTCACTCACGTCCCTGACTTATAAGCACCATGCTCCAGACAAATAACATTACATAGAAGATTTGTTTTTAAAACTTGGAGTGTTATTTGGAATTCTGTAGCAAGATGAACACATCAAAGCAAGCAGAGTCATACATAATTGCCCCCTTGAGAGGTTCTGCACTATTCTGAAAATGCTATTACTATACAAAACCTGCTCCAATTCCTTCATCAGTGCTGTTCACTGGTACTGAGGGAGCCTGGAGCCCCACGATAACCCCTCCGATGATAGCTATTATTGCTGTCATCACTGTTTTTATTCCTCAGCTTCATTGCCTACCTTATGCACTAGGCTTGCCTCTAAAAAACTTTGGACTCTTTTCAACTTGAAGCTGCCTCAAAACGCACAGATTTGTCACCACAGAGTTTTTTCTGAAGGAAGTTCTCGCAAAGGTTTCAAAAGCCATTCTGAGTGGTGGTAGCACCTTTGGAAAGACAGTTCAACCTGCAGAGTGTTTTTTGCAAAAAGGACATGTGCTTGCGGGTGTAAGCTCTTGCTTGTACCCCTGTTATTATGTGTGTCTCTCTGTAATCCATCAGTATCTGGACTGCCTGCCATATACTACAAGTTCCCAAGTGCTGAGGTTCCTGCTTCAAAGACCAATATCCTCACACACACACACACACACAAAAAAAAATTAATAAATAAATAACCTAAAGGCAAACAGATTCAGCCAGATTTGGTGACAAGAATATGCCAAACTTAAAAGGGGCACATTCAGACTAATGTGTGGCCCTACAGCAGTCCTTCGGCCTCTCTGGGGGTCAGCTTCTTCATACATCAATTGAGGGGGTTGGACTAAAGCACCTCTAAGATGCCTTTCTTCTGGAATGAAGATCTGGGAGAAGTTACAGCAGTCTGGGGAGCAGCTCCAGCCCCACCAAGAAATGGGGCACCCCCTGCTCCTGGAGGGCAAGGGAGGGTTTCCTAGCCTAAGTAAAAGCAGCCTCCTCCCCTCTGTGTGGGGCTTTTGCTTTTTTTGTTCTTTGCTGCCCACCAACTGAGCTGTTGAAAGGACAGCTCTGGGCCCCTCAGCACCCCATCAGCACTATGCCCACGGGTGGCGGAAGGGGTCCTTACCCATTATGTTGTTGGCTCGAGAACAGGCTGTGCGCTTCAGGATTTCATGCACCTAAAATGGGTGAGAACAGGACTGTGAGGACCTTGACCACATGCGTCACCACATGTGGGGGGTGGGCAGGCAGGGGACCAGGAGGCTGGACCCATTTACAGGGAGGGGGAAGCCAAGCATGTGCCAAGCTCATGGACTGCTTGTCAAACCCACTCAAACTTGAGCGCTTTGAGGAAACAATCAACCCCCCTCATACTAACTGCCCCGCCTTCGCCCCACCCTGAAAAAATTAAGAAAGGAAAGGCTATAAACTGCAGTTACAGCAGGCAAGGAAAACACACCAAGGAGCCCAGACCCGCACAGCGCCCCCTGGCGGGACCGGGAGGAGGAACCCGGGTCATGCAGGGGATGGGGTGTCTGCCTCCACTGGCGGAGCCTCCAGGAAGACCCGGATTAGGATGACCTCTCCACCAGCTCTGATCAGTGCCACCGCGGAGAAAGCACAGGACGAGGAGGCAGACAATCTGATTCTAGTCCTGGTTCCTAGCAGAAGGGTCCTTAGCAGCTCCGTGAAGGCTCGTTACCACCTCTGTAATGGAGCTATGCCACAAAGCTGCTTTCAGGAACCATGAAAGCACTTTGTAAACTGGGAAAGGGCCACCACTACATGTTGGCCATTGGTACTATTTTTCTCTGTTTTTCTCCTGAGTTCTCATCTTGCCTCCCCAATCAGAGCATGTCTGACGCTTCCTCAAGACTCCACGTCACCAAGCACATCCCAGGCCCCCAGCAGGCTGCCTGCTCAGTGGCCACTACATGCCATAATGGACCAACAACTGCAATGTTGGGGTTTGCAGGCAACTGTCCCTCACATCGGAAGGAGAGGTGCTGAGAGTACCCCCTGCAGAGAAAACAGGGGCACACGTAGGCCAGCATAAACCTGCTGGCCAACCGCTATCCTTCATTGGGTTCCAAGCCTGTGCCAGGCTACAAAGAGATGCTCAGTAAGAAAGTCTGTTCTGGGACAAAGAGGTGGGCTGCACAGATGCTCACAAAGAAGGGGCATGGGGAAGACATTTACAGATGTGGGTGAGGTCCTCGGGGCAGAAGAGACCTCAAGACAAAACTCAAGGCTTTCCCTTCTTCTCACAGTGTGGGGTGGACTAGCAAAAGGGCAGGAAGCAAAGAAAGAACCTTCCAGAAGAGATGAATGGGAGATGTGTTACCCTATCATCATTCACACTCCCATATTCCAGCCACAGACCTGCAGGGACTGGTAAATAAATAACTTCTAGCAGAATGGGGCCCAGGAATGTTTAATTCATTTATAATACAGTACCATAATTCAACAGCAATAATAATTAAGAATGGCATTTATATGGCACTGTATCATTTTATAAGCACTTTACAATTATTCTGGTAATCTCCACAAGACCCAGTAACTCCCTCACAGACACGAGACTCAAGCCACAGGAAGATACCAGTGGCTTATAATAGCAATAACCAAAAAGAAAAAAGAGAGAGAAGTTCATATTTTATTCCACAAAACAGATGAAAAGATCATATGCCCACTTTAAGCCTTCCTAAAACACTAGGCTAAGGGACCTCAAGTATTTTCTTGCCCATCCTGCAAACAGTGAGTCAAGGTCATGTTTTCAGCATGCCTTGGAAATGCTCTGTACCTTTCTCTAATCACTTGTCCCTTTTTATCTTCTTACTACCTTATGGACTTAGAAGTTCTGCTAAGTATCTAACCCTCATTCCCCCTTCTGTCTAAACTTAAGTTCTTTCTTAGGGATCAACAGAAACACACTGCCAAGCTTCCGCTATGGCATGAGTAAGTGTTCGGCCTTCCTTGGACCCTCTTTTTCTCCTCTGTCCATAGGCTGAATGTTCTCTAGGTGGGTAGAGAATAAACTGATCCTTTAAGAAACTGATCACCCTACAGCTTAGACTGGGGCCACAGGGGTGCAAGGCATATTACAGGTTTTTACTGGTATCAATCATTCTGCAAAATTCAAAAACTTGACTTCAAGTTTTTCAGGCAAAAGACTGGAGAATAATCTCTATAGTCATGAATTTTGGCTTTCTCTTAAATGAGTTGATCATTTTATTCTTGGACAAACTGGCTGGGTCTAATATTCCCTGTGAAGAAATGCACAGGACTCCCTTGGGGATGAAAGAAAGAAGCCCAGTGGCCCGGCAATGAGTCCTCATTCAGAAACTAAAATCTGTATATATAATTTTTCAACTTGTTGCTATTCAGAGCCTCAGTTTCCCAAAGAACTGAAAGTCCCTACCAGCTCAGAGAGTCCTTTCTTCTGTGATTCCAAGAAGGGTATAAGTGGGGAACTCTAATGAGAGGACACTCTTCTCAACTCTGAGTGAGGGCAGCTCTTTGCTATTTCTTTTGCTACTGGGATTAGAAAGCTTCTGGACATTTCTTTCAGTTACTAGGCAACTCCAACCAAATGACAGTGGGAGGTAGCAGGGAGGGGAAGAGGATGACTTGCCAAACTGGGTACTTGGTCTTTCCCCACCCCTTCCTGGGCCCACCACACCTCGTTGGGCACCTGATTAACCTGTTTACTCACAATGCGGCTACGGGTGGCATTATCAAAGAAGGTGTCCTTATCCTGGATGTTGTACCTGGAGACACCAAGAAAGGAGAAGGTCAACTCATTTTAGTACCCTTGTCCTCAGACCACTGTCACCGAGGCCCAGGGCAAACTTTGAGAAAACAACATAGCAAGATGTAAGGCACATCACATATTCACTTACAATGTTTATACTCTTTTTGACCCAGTAAATCTGAAAACTTATCATAGAAATGTATCACAGGGAAAATGAATTCAACAGAAGAAATTAGTTCCATAAACAAAAATGTTTATAACGAAGTTACTTTTAATAAAGTTATGGAGATAAGATGCAATTCCAAAATCTAGACAATAAATTATCATGCAGCCATTGAAAATTATGACTATTGAAGCTTTATAAATAGAAAAATTTTAGACTATGATAGAAAAACTTTATACTATGATAAGTTTTAAAAATAAAAGAATGTTGAAAAGATTACTGTGTGTGGACACAGTATGAGTATAAACACAACAACAACAAAAGAGAGTATAGCTTCAGGGTTTAGGATTATAACTCTTTGTTTTAAAGTTTCATTTAATGTTGTCACAATGCCATATCAGTTAGATATCAGACTTATAATTATGTGAGGCCTATCTCTGTTCTAAATTTCAAATATTGACCTTTCATTAAAAAATAAATAAAAACCACCTGTGTAGAGTTAACTGTGCTTAGGACACTGGGCTAGAGGATACACAGATGCAGGAGACATGCTCCCAGCCACCCAGGAGCCCAGTCACTGGGGTAGGTATATTTCCAAATAACTGACGCAGAGTAGGACATGATAATATGTAGACCACTGCTATGAAAACCCCAAGGATGGAGACCATGTTTTGGTTGGAAAAGTCAGAGAATTCTTCAAGAAGACTTGAAGGATCACAGAGGCTGAATGATTGGAGCTGTGTGAGAGTGGCCGTTCAATGCCAGGGCCGGCATGAAGGACGGCCCAGGGAAGGGGAGGCATGGAAGAAACACAGAGTGCAAAACCAACAGCAGGCCAGGAGGTCGACATGCCAGTCCCAGTTCAGCCACTTAAGGCTGTATCACCTTGGACAGACCCTGGACCTCAGTTGCTTCTCTATAACAGGTTAGCTGCATCTGGATGGCCACCTCACAGGGGGTTGCAATATTGTGTGATTTATAAAACACATAGTTTGGTCTTCACTGTTTCTGGCTGATAATTCCCAAAACCTTTGGAATTTCTGAGTAATCAGAACAAAGGTTGCATCTTTTGTTATAAAATTTGGTCTCTTGTCCTCAGTTCTTGAAATCACTTCACAGTCATAAAGGTGAAATGGGTGTTCGTTATTCATAACAAGCCCCTTTCCACCACCCCTGGGTTTATGTCAGTGAGGTCACTTTTGGAAAGTACCTTAGGATGGAGGTTGGTTGCCAGGGGAACCAACCGTGAATAGAGGGTTGGAGCTTTCAGTCCCACCCCCTGACTTCTGAGGAGGGAAGAGGGGCTGGAGGTTGAATCAGTCATCAATGGTCAACCATTTGATCAACCATTCTTATAGACTAAAGCCTGCTTAGAAACCCAGAAGAAGGAGTTTCAGAGAGCTTCCAGGTCAGGGAGCCAGAACTCTCCCAGTGCCTCCTGTCAGGCTCCAGCTCTGCAAGGACAGAAGTTTTCCTTCGTTTGGGATCTTACACTCTGCATCTCTTCATCTGACAGCTGATTTGTATCTGTTAATACTTTTTGTAATAAGTTGATAATCTTAGTAAACTGGTTTCCTACATTTTGGGAGCTGCTCCAATAAATGAATCAAATCCAAGGAGGGGGTCATGGGAACCTTTGATTCATAGTCAGTCAGAAGCACAGGTAACAACCTGGACTTGCAATTGGCATCTGAAGTGGTGGGAGGAGGAGCCTTGTAGGACTGAGTCCTCAGCCTGGGAAATCTGATGCTATCTTCCGGTAGATATGTCGGATTAGGTTGACACCCAGCTGGCATTGGAGAATTTCTTGGTCATATGGGGAAATCCACAAAGACATTGGAATTGGTGACCAGAATTGATATTAGAACCATAGGGAGGGGGGATTCAATGAGGGAATACATGCAAGAAGAACAGCATATATATACATGTATGTGTATAGAATCATTAACTAACATGGCAAAGGCGGGTAGGAGATACTATCTAATGACAGCAGAAACACAGCTCCATGAACACTACCTCCTCGAAAGAGACAGGTCCTTATATCTTCTCTCCTTTCCATGCCCTTTCCTTTGCTCCTCTTGCTTAACTTTCTTGTAAAATAAAACACTATCATTTCTGATAGTGTTTTCTCATTTTCTCATTTTCTCATTTGTTCCTAAAACAGACTGAATGCTTGGTTGCTGCACCTGCCGCTTCCCAACCACGACACCCCCGTCCGGAGGTTCCCCACATGGCCATCCCTGAGAAGGGCTCTTTTTCCCTCGTACAGGGTGGGGTAAAGGGAGTGGGTCTCCTCAGAGTCAATAAGTACATGAGTAGGCAGCTGAGAACACAGAAATCCAGAAGCTTTATCCGCCTTCTCTCTGGTTTATCACAGTATGTTAAAATCCTATTAGATTGGGAACTGGGCAGAATGGTTCCCCACAGAAGGTAAAACAGGTATGTGAATCCCAAGGTTTATTGTCTGCTCCTTGAGTCTTCAACCATCGTCCAAAATAACTGAAATGGCAGGTTTCTCCATAAGCCACTGGATAATTATTCGGGAGTTATTTGTGATGATCTCACGTAGGAAAGGAGACATGGAGTATTTCACCATGAGAGCATGCTTCCTTCCCTCTCTCCCAGGCACAGGGCACTTATTTTGTGACCGAGCGGTGTTTGATTTTTTTTTCCATCCCCCGTCACATCCCTACCCCACAGTTCTAATACTCACAGGTACATTTTCTCCCTGGAGAATGGGTAGGAGAGGTTTTTCATCCTGTTGTTACTATGGTCTGGAACTCTGGGCTTCAGGGGTGAGCTTAGCTTCTGCAGAATCTCATTGAACTTCTTCGCAATGCAGCCTTCTGATTTGATCTCGTACATCTACGAAAGGCAAAGCCGCGGGTTTGAAAGGAGGCCACGTCCAACACTCAGAGAGGAGAACCTTACCAACCAGAGCTGCATGGGGCCCAGATCCCCTGGAGGGAAACACTCTGGGGAGAGAAGGAGACTGGGAGAAACAAGAAGTGGGGTCCTTTCCTTTCCCAACTGCTTTCACAAGGACTTGGGCTCTGGACTCCCTCTATTTGTGTAACTAGAGGTGACCAATGTTAAACAAATGAGCAAGGAGTCCAAGCTTTCTATGTGACTTTGTCATATCATTGTAAGAGAAACAGAAGACCTTCTATGTGACGGTCACTATCCTAAAGTGTTTTATACAAATTAGCTCCAATGTGTACAGCAACCCAGCTAGACAGGCAATATTAGTCTCCTGTTATAAAGAGAAAATTAAGGCTCAGAAAGGTGAGATGAGTCAGCAAAGATCACACAGATAGTTACTGGGTGACATCTTGGATTTAACTTCTGTCAACCTAATCCAAAGTCTATACTCCACAACTACACCATGCCCCTGTGTGATCATGTAGCATCACCTTGGTGTGGTCCTTTTAGGAACTATCTGATGTTTCATAGTATTAAACATCTAATGAGTATCTGCTTTGAGTAAAGCATAGAGTTAGTACCAAGATAACCACTGATATTCATAATTCATACAGCTTTTCATAATGGACAGAAGGCTTTTGCATATGTTATAGCTTTTGGTTTCTCTAACTTACAGTCACGGAGACACAGAGGTTGTACTCATAGCAAAGCTGTGATGGATTAATGATGACCAGACATTTTTTTACAAATTCTCCTTTCAAAAGGCAGCATCTCTGTTCCACCCTCTTAAGTATGGGCAGGCTCTGTGGCTGCTTGACCAGCCCAGCAGAAGTGGCACTCCCACTTTCCTCCTTTAGGAAGAGGGACAGCTCTGCCTTCATCTGCCTTGGTCTGCCTTGGTCTCTTGAAGCCCTGAGCCACCTGTAGGAAGCCTGCAGAGAAGACTCAGAAAGGGAAAGGGCTGAGCAGAGCCAGCATTCTGACTGCCCTCCTGTCCAACTCAACCCCAAGCCAAATGTCACCAACTGACCTCAGTCAACACCACACGGAGCAGAAGAATCACTCAACCCATCTCTGCTCAAGTTGCTGACCAAAAGCTTATAACATAGAATAAAACAACTATGTTTTAAGTTACTGAGTTTAGGCTAATTTGTCATACTGCAATAGATAATTAGAACAAGAGCCAACATCCAGATCTTCTGACTTGAAAGCTGCTTTTCTTCTCTATTGTGATATCCTCAAGTTGCTTAAACCTGGACAGGTAATAAAACATAAATGGAATACTTATAAGATAGACAGAGATAAAAGCCACAGAAGACATACAACGTGCCTTGAGGGTTCAAAGGAAGGAGACAGCACATCCAATTGAGAAATCAGAAAAATGTTTCATAGAGGGAGTAGTATTTCTGTTGGACTTTAACAGGAAGGTAGCCTTCTTTTGTTATCGGTTTGTTCTTTAATACAATAATGGTAAGCTGGGGGGAGGGAAAGAACCATTCTTACCTAATAACTGAAACATAACCACTGTTTATTTCTTCTAATAAATTTTTCTTTGCATTTTGATTTAATTTCAGTTATAAAATTAACACAGTTCTAGTAAACAGACAAACCCAAACCATGTAAGTATATTAACTAAATATCAAGTTTTCTTTCTCTCCCAACCTAATCCTTTCCAGAAGAAATCTCTATTAACAATTTGAGCATGTTTTATCCCAGTTCTTTCAGAAATGCATATACAGCTGAATCCCTTTCTAAGCTGTGATTATATTTCATATCTTGTTCTATAATTTGCTTTATTCACTTAGCAATAGTTCACAGTTATATATCTTTCTAGCCAGTTCATGTATAGCTACCTTAATGAATGCATAATATTACACAGTAGACATGAATCCTAATTTGTTTAGTCATTTCCATAGAGATGGGCATTTATTTTATTTTCTACGCATATGTTATCTTACTTGGTCACATTTCCGTTAACTTGACCTTATAAATACTTGTAATGAATAAGGCTTGAACAGATATAGGCAAAAGACATTCCAGACAAACAAAAAAGTAGCACAGTTCAAGTTGGGTTTCAGGAGGGCTAAACTGCCTGGTTTCTTTGGAGCATGGGGTTCTGATGGGGACGTGGTGACAGTCATGGAAGAAGGGCAAACCGAGACCAGTGCACTGAGACCCTGCGGCACAGGGCAATGGAAAGGCAGCAGAAGGTTTGAACAATAACAAACCCAGAGTGAGGTTGTGTAAGAAGAAGAAGAAGCCAGCTTTCTGAAACAAGGGGATTGTTTATTTCTAGGAGCACAAACCATTCAGTAAGCATCGCCTGTGTGCCTGGCTCTTGATATACATTAGCATTAATCTGAAAGACATGCTGCAAAGCCAAGAGAAGTTAAGTATCTCAGTCGAGATCACACAGATAGTACAAGCCAGATAATGACTGCGAGAGCATTTGAACACCCTGGCAAACCCTGTGTTTTTAACTGCTTTACTCTCCTGCTTCATTTGCTAAAACATGAGTTATCGTGAGAAAAACAAAAAACAAAACAGTGTGCAATTTACAATATTGCCTCAGCTAAATCTCTCCTTCACACACATTGGTCACTGCAATGCAAAGGGTCCACCTTTCAGGCATCTTTGGGCCTTGAGGGGCAGGGTCAAAAAGATGAGTCCCCCACATTATCTCAGGACATGTCTCATAAGTCATTCAGGGCAGGTTCTGACCAGGAATTGGCCCTGCCCTGAGGCTGCAATCATGTGTTGTTACTCATACCTATAATCATGTGCCTTTAAATGGCATAGGTGTGGAAATTAAGGTTTCAGAGCAGGAGGGAAGCTAAGGGACTCTGTCTTCCAGATGGCTTGGAATGACAGACTCAGACTGGACAGGGGTATTTCTTCTTTGTCCACTTCTCTCCATCTCCACCTCTGGTTTCCTAATCTAAAGAGACTTCAACTACAACAAGAATTGTTCTCCTCATATCTTCTCTTGCTTAGGGTTGCCAGAGCTAACAAATAAAAATACAAGATGTCTAGTTAAATTTGAATTTCAGATAAATAGTAAGTAATTTTTTAGTATAAGTATATTCCATGCAATACTTGGGACATACTCACACTTAAAAATTATACTTATCACCCTGGCGGGTGGCTCGGTTGCTTGGAGCATTGCCTTGTACACCAAAAGGTTGTGGGATCGATTCGTGACCAATGTTGGATCATTCTCTCTCTCTCTCTCTCTCTCTCTCTCTCTCTCTCTCTCTCTCTTTCTCTCTCTCTCTCTCACCCCCCCTCCCTCTCTCTCTTCCTCTCTCTCTAAAATCAATGGACATGTCCTCAGGTGAGGATGAAAAATATATATATATTTATACAAGAACAACAATAATTTTTAGTATAAATATGTCCAATATTTGGGACATATTTATAGCAAAAATGTATTCATTGCTTATCCAAAATTTGAATGTAACTAGGCACCTGTATTGTATCTGGCAACCCTACTCTTGTCATCTAATTCATTCCCTATATTGGAGCCAGGGTGATGTTTCTGAAGCAAAAACTTGATCCCGTCACCTCTCTGGGAGCAGTCTTCAACAATTACCCATTTCTATGTGACTATGTTACTCTTATGATAGAGACCAAAATTTTTGATATAGCCCATGGGACTCTGTAGAAGTCTCCACATTGTATTTCATGGGCCTCTCTGTATAGCCCCTGTCAGTCGTAATTTTACATTATTTGAGTGATTATTTGATTAATGTCCAGCTGTCCCACCAAAGCATGATCTCCATGAAGGCAGGATACTGTCCAAACTGTTTTATCTTTGAATGAATGAATGAATGAATGAATGAATGATAAATCTCTGGGGAACCAGCATTGAATGACAGCAGTTACTGCCACTGAAGGAGCCCAGGCTGGGGACAGAATATCCATAAGGTAACAGGCCTTGATAAAAATAAGCCAGGCTGGAGAAAAAAAGCAAAAGCCTAAAGCCTCTGTCTGGCCGAAAGGCCTCCCTTCCGGTCCTCATCAACTGCAAAGGCACTCAGGGGCCAAGTCCAGGCAGAGGCCAGGAATGCCTGCGCTCAGTTGGCGTAGATTAATAATTCAGTAATTTTCTCAGTGCCTTGTTCTGGATGAAGGGTAGCTAAGAACATCTCAAAAGTTCTTGACCTTCATCTTGGCAGAGCATCCGGAAGTGTTCTCTGGAGAAAAAGGTCAAAGTGCATGAGCACCTGCCATACATCTTTAGATGGACCAGGAATGGGAGCAGCACAAATTTTGACTGTTTCTTGATGGGAGGTGCTCCAAATCACTGAGAGTAATACTGTCTGCCTTCAGGAAAAAAACACAGAAGGTGCAGAAGGCCAGTGTCCCACCAGAAACCTCAATATAACATTTGCTCCACAGCCTCGACTGAAACCCTGCATAAACATGCCCAGACTCAAATACCATGGCCGGCTTATATTGGAAAGAGATTTCCCAGACTTCAGGGACTTTGGGGAGATGGATTCAGACACAAAATAAAATGGGTGGATGGCCCCGTGGCACCAAATCATGGACACTAGGCTTTCAGGACAAAGGACCTGCTTCCTACCTCCACACCTTTGCCCATGTTGCATCTATTGCTAGAGCTTCTCCCCTCTTTTTCCACCTGGATTACTCCTTCTCCTTCACCACTAGATTCAAGTATCAACTTTTCCAGGAAACCTCCTTAGCCACTCCCTTCCTGCCATGCTTCCTTAGTCCCCTGTAAAAGAATACCTGTGTCATAACATTTGTCATGATCTTCTCTTAGTCTCCGTCCACCCACCTGTCTCCCCAACAGACTATGAACTTCTAGACAGAGCAAAGACCATAATCCGTGTGCTTGGAACACAGCAGGAACACAATAATGTCTATTGATTGAGCGGCCTGGATCTTGGTCCTTGCTGACACAAACTAGCTGTGTGACTTTGGGCAAGTCACTCTCCCTCTTGGGCTCTTCACCTCTAAAGAGAGAACTGGGGAACTTTCACTTTCCACACTCCCCACTGTGAGAGAGTAACAGGGACCAGAGTTACCACAGCTGAAACAACTAGAACATTGACAAAAAACATGAGATAATGGTTTCTGTGGTTTAAACATTTGCACCCCCCACCAAACTTATATATTGAAATACTAATCCCCATAGGGATGGTATTAGCAGTGAGATCTTCAGAAGGTAGTTAGGTCATGAGGGTGGAGCCCTCATAAATGGGATTAGTGCTCTTAGAAAAGAGACCCCATGGAGCTAACTCTCTAGCCCCTCCTACCATATGAAGAAACAGCAAGAAGACATCAGCTATGAAACAGGCAGAGGGCCCTCACCTGACCATGCTGGCACCCTGGTCTCAGGCTTCCTGCCTCCAGAACTGTGAGGGGAAAAAAAGCTCTGTTGTTTGTTAGCCACCAAGTCTGTGTTACACTGTCAAAGCAGCCTGACCCGAATAGGACGACAGTTTCCCACCTACTGGACATGAGGAGTTCCTGGGAGACAAGAACCAAACAAGCTGAGTCTATGGTTGCTCCCGCTCCCTGCCTGGAGAGAGGCCCTGGGCCATGATGCAGGAAGGGGAAACAGGTGGAGGCCAGCAAACTCCCTGAACTGCAGAGACGAACTATAAGTCTGGGGGAACCAAAGAAACTGGAGTTTATAGGACAGCATGCCCAAGAGAGAGAACCTCACCAAGAACCCAAGAGATCTGCAGAAGGTCCCCCTGAGTATTTGGTGGCGTGGGACTAAGAAAACCACCCAAGACCAAAAGGATTGGGAATAGCACCTATTCCCACCAGCCAGAATGGAAAATCTCATTATTGCCAGGGCTTTGGGTAGAGCACTCACTCAGAAGTGGGGGAAATTAGCCTGAGACAGCACTGCTGCAGGCCTATCTGACAAGCCATAACAGAGAGGACTGGACTCCATGGCTTTTAAAGTACTGTCCACGTCTAACATTCTACAGCTTTAAACATTTAATGAAAAAGACACAGTCATTCACAGCACAAACATTTCTAGCCACTGCCTACATGCCTGGTGCTGAGCTTGGTGGCTGAGTGTATCAAGTGCTGGAGAAGTACAAAGATGACGATGCCACCTTCCATAGACAGAACACTTTGCGATGTATCCAGACCCTCCATAGGCACCATTTCATCGGGGTGCACAAAAGCTCTGCAAGGTGTGCCTGTCAAGTAGTATTAGCACTGCTATTTTACAGATGGGAAAACTGAGACTCAGAGGGGAGGGGGAACTGCCAGAGTTCATGGTGAAACCAGGCCTGGAACCCATGCTTCCTGACTCCCCCATCCAGGCCTTTTCCTTAAACCTTTGATCCTTAGAAGGGCTCCAGGATCCCCTGAGAAGGAAGCAGACCGGAGCTCCCTTTCGGCCCCCACCAAACCCAGCAGCCGAGGCTTGTCTCTTGTGTTCAGCAGGATCCAGGAAAGGCACCCGATCGTCTTTATTATTATTAATACAATCAGCAGCGGCATCGTTATTACCGTTATTCTTAGACATCAGAGAATTATGAACATCCTCAGAAATGGCAAGACACATGTTAGCCAGCTGTTCCCCATTATGCCCTCCCTGGGTACACGATACGCCTTTCATGTGCTTAAAATCATAAATAATTTTTAAAGTATGTTGCTCTTATTTTTTATTCCAGGGCTCAAATGTGGTTCTCATAAAAGCTCGCTTTGGCCTCATTGTCACAGTCTAAGAGGTTTACTGAGATTCCTTCTCTTCTTACTTCTTTTTTCCCCTTGTCTTGCTCTGTCTCTCCCCTCCAGAGGGGCACAGCAGTGTGGTCTGAGGACTGATTTGTTTTTTTTCTACATTGGAATCATGTCCCCTTTCTGGGATGCAAGGAACCAAGTCTACAGAGACATATACACGTTTCTGTTCTCATTGTACAGATAAAGAAACCAAGGCACAGAAAGTTTTACTAACATGCCTGATGGCCCCAAAGATCAAGAAAGAGGTGTAACAACATGATATATAAACAATATAAACTTGATTACCCATGAGTCACTTATCTCAGTGAGCTAGGAGGGCCTCTCTCTGCAGCTAGTGGAGAAAGTCAGCATGAAGAACACAGGCAGGCAGAAAGATGGCGAATGAGCCCAGCTGTGTACAGGTGTGCTGCTTATGCCCCAAGGCCCAGCAGGCATTAATTCAGATTATGCCTCTTTGATCTTGTTTGTGCTTGTTTGTGCTTTCCTCTGCTCCTCCAATCACTGGATAACTGAGGGTCAATCTTGTTCATTTTGAGAGGTTGAAGATTATCATCACACCCACCCACACACCTTTAATGTCAAAAGGCTCAGATGCGCACAGAAGTCAATAGTGGAGAAGGCAGCACCACAAGCCACTAGCTGGACAGGGGTGGAAGCCTGCGGACTAAAGAAGTTATAAAGAAGAGAAGCTCAAGATGCAGCAGACTTCATCTACTGTTGTCCCTGTTGGTGCCTGAGGGGGGAGAGGGAGGGACAAACGCACACATGCAAGTGCAGGACCGGACCTGAGGAGCTCCAGGGTGTGTAAACACATTGACCCTTGCAAGTGAGTGTCAAGCCATTCAGTACCAATTACATGCAAACAGTATCAAGAGCTGCTAAGATCAGCTGCATTCTAGAGCCCAAAGGCAGACTCTGTGCAAACCAAGAACAGGAGTCAATCAGTGTCTTCGTCCCTACCTGTGTCGACAGGTCGGTTTCCTGTCTATAGCACTGCTGAATGTAGACTAACATATTTATAAAATACACATTCTCTGATGTCTAACTCTGCACTCATTTATGGTTTCTAATTGTTAGTAAGTCTTCTACACTTGGATGAATGTTTGCTGACTTTAAAACGTGGGATAAAATCCAAACTATTTACATGGCTCAGTGGGCCCCTACAAGCTGTGCCTCCTGCCTCCACCACGGCCTCAGCACACTCTGCACGCAGTCTCTGTGTGGCACGCACACTGGCACACTGGCCTCAGCAGGTCCTTCTCTCTTCTGGCCAACTCCTACCCAGCCCTCAGGTCTCAGCTCAAATGGCACCTTCCCTCACCTTACCCCCACCCCCACCTAAATTAGTTTCCTCCGGTTGGCTCTCTGTCCACTCGATTCTTTTCCTTCTGTGGTTGCCTCCCAGCTCATAACCAGATACCTAACTTCTGAATCCTTAACACACCAAAGCCACATGAAGCCAAGGCCTCACCAGAGTATCTCAAATATCATGATACTCAATAAATATTCATTGGATGGATGGATGGATGGATGGATGGATGGATGGATAAAAAATGTGAACTTCTGAAGGGCTATGAATGGTTTTACACAACCAAGCCCCATTCCAGCTACAATTAGACTCTTCCTAAGTGTTTTTTAGCTAACTTAAGAAACTATTGAGGGCCCAGATCATGTGTGGCTACTATGGGACATGTGCCACTATGCTGCCGCTTCCCCATGCTTGCAGCATTCCTTCCTAATGCCCTTGGATGGAGCCTTGGGACCCATCTCTGCATCACTCTCCAGGAAGCCACCACCCATGAATCAGGTCTCCAGTAAGTGACCCATTTTTTCACTCATTAACAAATACTGATTTATTTTTGCACATGGTATAAGTTGGTGGTCGAATTTCATTGTTTTGCACATAGCTGTCCAGGTCTCCCCACACCATTTGTTGAAGAGGCTATTTTTACTCCATTTGATGCCCTTGCCCCCTTTGTCGAATATTAGCTGACCATAGAGGGGTCTATTTCTGGGCTCTCTATTCTGTTCCATTGACCTATGCGTCTGTTGTAGGATTGAGGGTAGGAGGTGGGTGTTGGTGGGGTGAGGGAGAGTGGTAGGGGGAAAATGGAGACAACTGTACTTGAACAGCAATAAAAAATCAAAAAAGCAAATACTGATTTAGTGCTTGCTCTACACTAGGCCCTGTTCTAGGTGCTGCCAATTCAGCCAAACAACATACTTGCCCTCATGGAGCTGCCAGTGTGGCAGGGATACAGACGACAAAGACACACACATGTGACTCAGTATCAGGTAACTGAGCAAAAAACAAGAGAAAGGCATGGAGAGTGGTAGGGGAGCCTGCCTCACACAAGCAGGTTGGGAGGCCTGTCCAAGGAGGGGACATTCGAGCAAAGGCTCTGGGGAAGTGACGGGTATCTAGAGAAGGTCCCCAGGCAAGAGGAAGGACAAGCAAAAAGGCCCTGCGATGGAAGCTTGGCGTTTTGCAGGAATGGCGAGGAGGCCCATGGGGCTGGAGCAGATGAGCAAGCAGGGAAGTGATGGGAAATCAATTTCTGTATAAGAGGCACAGAATCTGCTTGGAGTCCCTGGCATAGACACTGCCCCTCTCTTGACTAATAGCCCTTTAATGCCAGTGGCAGAAATCACATAACACCCTCAGGCTGGGCCTTGCCTAGCCATGGACCAGATCATGTCGACGGTCCCTCCTGGCCTTTCCACTCAGCTGCCCTTCTCGGTGCTCTCATGCATGAAGTGCTAGAACACACCAGCCTCTCTGGGCAGGGCCGGTCAAGGTTGCTAATTTGTAACATGTGCTGATTTCTATGGTATAAACATAGTAGCCCCCACTTTCTTATCCACAGAGGATATGTTCCAAGTCCCCCAGTACATGTCTGAAACAATGCAGTGGACCCAACGCTAAGCATACTACGTTTTTTCTTATACATACCTATGATAAAGTTTAATGTATAAGTTAGGCACAGAAAGAGATTAACAATAACTAATAATAAAATACAACAATTTTAACAAGATACTATAATAAAAGTCATGTGAATGTGCCTCCCCCCACCCCAGACACACACACACACACACACACACACACACAATATAGTACTGGTAACTGAGAAGACTAATTAATTGATGGGCAGGGAATATATGCAGTGTGGAGACACAGGACAAATGGATGATTTGTGTCCCAGGTGGAATGGAGTAGGACGGCATGAGATTTTATCATGCTACCCAGAACCCTGTGCGATTTAAAACTTATGAACTTTCTATTTCTGGAACTTTTCATTTAATATTTTTAGGTTGTAGTTGACCATGGATAACTGGAACCATGGAAAACAGAACTGTGGGTAGGGAGGACGGCTGCGTGCCCACCGTGCACAATTTCAAGCTATCAATGACCTAAGAACCAGTTTCCACAATTCCTGAAAATACAACAGTTCTACCTTGAGAGCCATTACGAGCCAGCACAGCTCCTTACCCAGTTCCTTCTGGGTAAGAAGAGCTCTGCTCATGAGCCCCAAGTGCCAGAAGTTGACTGACCCTGGCTGCTTCTCTGCCTCTCCCCTGCTGCTAGACCTTTCCCATACACCCACGGGGCAGCCATGGCCATGCTGGGCAACCATGGAGAGCGACCCCATGTCCCAGTTACTCAGGACAGTCTGGGTTTCCCACTGTGTCCTGGCATAGTTATCAATCGCTCTTTCCCTCACAAAGGGCCCCACCTTGGGAAATAAATTCAATGGTCAGTCTATCCACTGCCCTTTTCTCTCAGCCCCACCAGCACTGAGTCCAGGGTCTGGGTGTCAGCCAGCCCCAGCCTGGCCTGTGCTACCCTAGTTTAAATAGACATGAGTAAGGCTTTTAAGAAGAAAACCACCACTTCTATTTCAGTACTTTTTTAACCACGAGTCTAAAAACAACTTAATTTTTAAAAAATCAAATTCAATTCCCACTACATTTTCAGCTTCACTGTTAATGAAAGTGCCATTACGTTTTCACATTTTCAGCTTCACTGTGGTCTTACCAGGCCTGTACGCACGTCTAGAATGCGGTCAAGCACCATCTCAGGCTCCTTTCTCAAACCGCAGCACTTAGGTGGCACCGATTATTTTTCCTGATTTTTGAAGATGAGAAGGATTACAGAAAACAAAAAGAAAAAAAAGGACAAAAATTCAAAGTATTCTGCACTCTTTCCAGCCGATTTAAATAGCAATCAAAGAGTATGCACCAAAAAGCCCATAATATATCAAACATAAACCCTGTCCTCTTAGCTGTGCATCTATTAAAAACAAATGTTTGGGAACAAGCAATGGCAACAGGGCAAAGGCCCCACCTACAGCCAACCTGATGGGAACAGCACCAATCCTTGTTCATTTAAAAATTACTGTTGATAACAATAAAAGGAATCTGTCCTGCGAAGCATTCTGAAGGCCAAGTACCAAGTGACTCTCTGCCCAAGGCCCAGGCTCTACGAGTTCTCCATCCTTAATAAAACTCACGGAATCTCTCCTGCTTTTTACTTTCTGGTCACCAGGGAGAATTCACTCAACTATCCAAACAGCACTAAATCACCACCTGATAAAAGAAGGAGTTGGTCAGGGTGAGGAGGGAAAGGAGTGTCTCTCCTGTTTGTGAATTTTTGTGTGGAACTGAAACCTGCTATTACGCCGAGGATCAGAGCCACAAGGAGATCCTAGGGCTGGGGGAACAGGAGTTATTTGGCATCAATCAGTCGATCCCTCTGATATTTACTGAGCTATGGAACATTATACCAGAGTTTCCAGGGAATACGCAGTCGTAACTGTGTATTCCCTGTAACATTAACTATAGTTTCTGTTCTTGGGGGATTACGGTACATTTGGAGACACAAGAGTAAAGTACCCAAAGCAATTAAATAAAAACTAACAGGTAAGAAAAATATTGACTGTAAGTAAAGGTGACATCAGTTCAGCTAAATGAACAGAGGAGAAGCCATGAGGGAAGTGAGATTTGGCCCCGGGGCACAAAGAATGAGTGTCTTTATTGTTTATTGTTTATCTGGGGAGGTTGGGGAAATCATTCTAGGACCAGAGGCAAATCTTCAAAGCATCTGAAGAGGTCCGGCCCGTGGAAAGAGCAAAGTGTTCTCCTTTTGACAAGAGTCTAAATCAGGGAGCTTGATGTAGGTTCCACGCTGAGGCATACTTTGGAGAAGAGCAGTCAGCACGTGCAGGAAAACTGAGAGGAAACCTGTGATGTGGCCAGCTGCACAGTCCAAGGGCAGCCCCCGGTGAGAGGCAGGCATCCACAGACTAAGTGTACTACCTCATTTAAAACACAGCTCTGAAGAAGTGGTGGATGTAGGATACTTTTGCTCTTAGATAGTTGAACACAATTAGGGTGAATGACCTCAAAGATTACCTGTCCCCAGTTTCCTCCACTAACATCAGTAACAGGGAAAGAATGAACAAATTCACAAGTTGCCATTTGGCTTACTTGTGGACCACAGCATTTTAAATCTAACCTCCTTACTTTGCAGATGAGAAAGCTAGAACCCAGGACTGTTAAATAACTTAATGAGCTAGTCTGTGACATTGAAAAAATAAAAATCTAAGTGCATTACCTCTGCCAGTCCAGGATAACTTAATCTAGGATGGAGTCTACCAAAGTATGTTCTGCAGACCACTGGTTCCCAGAATACCTGCTAATATACCTATTAGTTACATGTTGGTGTTCAGCAGGAAACAAGTTGAACAAACTCTAACCATTTTTTTTACTGCAGAGCTTTCCAGAACTTTTAATTGGTTAGATAAATTGTAATAATCAGAGTTTCTAGAGTTTGTTAGATTATGGAATCCTGGGGGATTTTTTGTTAAAACAAAAGACTATTATTCTACAGTTTATGCTTTGAGAAATTCTGTTTTAGACTATGCTCCCTCTAGCCCTAGTTATGGATTCCTATGTAAAATGAGAGGGCAGAAGCATGACTTTGGAGCCAGACAGAAATGACTTTGAGTCCTGGAGCAAATCCCTTCATGTTGTGTGGTCTTAGGTAAGTTTATTAACCTCTCTGGACCTCAGTTTCCTCATCTACAAAATGAGTCCAGGCTAGTACCTACCTCACATTGTTATTGTGATGATAAAAACAAAATAATGCTTACCAAAGAACATAGACACAGGGAGCATCAGCGATCTTTAAAACAATTAATTTAATTATCTACTTATCAACTTATATCTTTGGTTACTAGTTTTTTCTTATTTTAAGGTATTTATTTTGTTTTGATTTACATTGTTGAGAGTGGTTTTAGGAACCTTTCTCTTTAAAGCGTAAACTATGGGCAAGCTTTAAAACATGCTAACATCCTTATTTTACAGGCACCCTTCACTAAAGCGGAAGCTTTACCTTAATCAAACCAGTGACAATCTTCGGAAACAGGCGCATAAATGAGAAAATAATTGTTGAAATAAATAAGCAGCTTTTAGTACACTGGGTGTCCTTTCCCCATCCATGCTGAAGCGAGCCTCACCCAAGACTCTCCGATCTCATCAAAGCGGGGACGGAATGTGCAGCAGACACAGACACACCAAGGTCAAAGAGGAGGACGCCTGCACAAAGACTCCTCTAGGCAACCCCCAAACCCAGCATCAAGAAGTGAACGAGACTCTTTCAAGCAACCTTAGAAGGTGAAAAGTAGATTCTTGGGATACAGAGCAAGCCAACGAGCCAACCGGAGTCCCAGGTCTTGAGTTGCCTGTTTCTTGCTTTCTGCCCAGAGGAAAAACGTATTCATTTCCTAGGGCTGCTATAACAAATTACTACAGACTGGAGGGGCGGGGGCCTTGAAACAACACAAACTTATTCTGTCATAGCTGTGAAGGCCACAAGTAGGGGCGTCGGCAGGCTGTGCTTCCTCCTGCGGCTCCAAGGAAGAACGCTCCCTCGCCTCTTCCAGCTTCTGAGGGCCCCGGACATTCCTCGGCTTGGAGCTACCCCACTCCAGGCTCAGGTTCCGTCTTCACACGGAGCTCTCCCTCGTGTGTCTGTGTGTCTGAAAACTCCTTCTACACTTCTGTTAGGGTAGACTCACCTGATTTGGATGCACCCTAAGTCCAAGATGATCTCATCTTGAGACCCTTAGCTAACTATGTCTGCAAAGACCCCCTTTCCACATAAGATCACACTTGCAAGACCCAGGGTTGGGATGTGGACATGCATTTTTGGAGGCCACTATTCAACCTCTTACAAAGAGGATTATGGGCCTTAAAAGTACAAGCCTTGGAATGGTTAATTTTATGTGTCAACTTGACCGGGACATGGAGTGTCCAGATATCCTGGGTATGTCTGTGAGGGTGTTTTTGTATAAGATGAACATTTGAATGAGCCGACTGAGTAAAACAGATTGCCCTCCCTAATGTGGTGGGCCTCATCCAATTAGCTGGATGCCTAAATAGAACAAAAAGACTGACCTTCTCACTCGTAAGAAGGAGCTCCTCCTCACCGCCCTGCTGAACTCAGACATTGATCTTTTCCTGCCTTTGGCCTCAAACTGAAACACTGGCTCTTCCTGGTCCTGGAGCCTGCCAGGGTTTGGACTGGGGCTTTCACCACCGGCTCTTTTAGGTGCCCAGATTAGCAACTGGAAACCTTGGGACTTCTCAGCCTCCCAAATCACTTGAGCCAATTCCTTATAATAAACATATATAATACACACACGTGCATGCCCTGTTGGTTCTGTTTCTCTGGAGAACCTGACTAATAAAAGCCTCCAATCTGGACCAGGTCCCTGAAGCGGAGTGGGTACTGTGAGCTACGGGGAGGCTTTTTCGCAAAAGCCGTGGTTATCAAATCAGAATTTCCAGAGAGGCAGTGGTAGACATCTGAGAATGACTTCTAATAATCGACAAAGCTTAATGGAATTAATGTTTCTCTCTTAAGGAGCCATTTGGGCTAACAAAAATGTCAAATCTCTTCGCTTTTTAACTGGAATTATATTAGTTCAGCAAGGTAACACCAATTTCCTCACACTGAATCAGTAGCAGTTATATGTGGGTCCAGTTAATGAAAAAGAGAAGATAAACTATTGTTTAATATATTCGATTTAGTAGATTAGAATATTTCAAAACATGGATTCCATGGAGAGAATTAAAGTATGACTAGTATTTCTCCCCCAACCTTTATCTTTGAGTCAAGTTAGCGCATCTGAAATTTACCTATATCATTTTGTAGTATAGCCCTCTCTGAAATACAGATCAACATTACATCCTCAGTTTTTATCCAGAATCAATTAAGAAATGGTTATACAAAGAATATTCCAACACCTTATATGAACTCATTACTGAAAATATGTCCCTTATACTATTCATGTCTTTTATATAAAAATTATGCTTTAACAACAGGAAAAAATTGCCTCCTCTGACAAAATGGATGCTCATTTCTGTAGACTATGTGAGCCACAGTCCTTTCTTCCTTGGCTACCAGGAAACTCAGAATGAAATCTGACTCTCCTGCTTTAATCATCCTTGCTTTTTATTTCAGTTATCATTATCTCCCTATATTTTTCTGCTTCCTCCCCAATTACATAATTCTTTTTTATGTGTCCTTTTAAACGATCCATTTGTATTTATGCTTTTGGTTGTAATCCATCTCCAGTCCTGTTTTGGGAAATAAGCTAAGATATGAATCAACCCTAAATTCATGGGGGCAGAGCCAGGAGTAGAACTATTGGTCTCCACTTGTCACACCTGCTGCCTGTCCTTTGATATGGGCGCCTTCAAGCTGTCCCTCCTGTGCTGTGGGGCCTGCTGGCTTTCCCAATGACTGCATTGCAGACCTCGCACATGGAACCATTATGTTTACGGACGCCCTAAGGACCTGTGCTGTAGGAAACAGAAATCCCCCAGCACATAGTCCAAAGGCCATCTGTTCCTGCCTCTCCACTGATTCTGTGTCTGGACTCTGGCTGCCTTGACCGATTTAAGGGACTGGGCTTGTTTCCCCCCAACACTACAGATGTTGGCTGTAAAAGGAAATAGCAGGAAGGAGTAACCCCAGTCTGGTGCCACCTGTGCTGCCCAACACGTATGTAAACAACACCACTAGCAACAGTAATAACAGCAGCTACCCCGCATTGCATGTGCCTCTATGCTAGGCATCCTAAGTATATCGTCACCGCTCCTAACGACAGCTCTCAGTGACATTCGTTGCTCCTGGTTTGGAGATGAGGGGAGGTCTAAGCCTAGTTGACTAAAAAAAGGTATGACTTGCTGGAAGTTAACAGCATCTACTTGCATGGGAAGGACTCAAAAGTTAAAGTCCTTACAGGCTCCTGGGGACAGCATGAATGACCTTTACAGTATTACTCACTCTATTAATAATAGCTACAAAAGCTTTGACAGATTGGACAAAAGTGATTTTCACCCATCCCAGACATGTCACTTTGCAATTTAGTGGACTCTGGCGGGATTAATGTGATCTCCTTGATTAAAATGGTTATTTCCCTCTCATCCGTTCCTGGTCTTGTCTCTGCTGCAGGCAGCGCTCAGAGAATAGGAGAATGTTGAGAGGTGAGAAAGGGGGCTATTCATTCATCTATATATGACAGTGAATGAGAAATAAACATAGATGTTGAGCACAATCTAGAAAGGCCACCTTCGTAATGACCAGAGGTGAGAAAGCAACCATTTCAAACCTTCCCAGGCTTCTTGGGGCCAAAGGCCAGGCCTTCCCACCCTCTTCCTGTGCGTGGATGAGTGTCCCTCACAAAATGCTGGCTCTTCTGTTGTTGTTTTTGGAAAACAAATGCTTCCTTCCAAGGCTCCCCCTCCCAGTTAATATCCGTGCTCAGGACGCTGAGTCCCTGGACGCATTACGATGGATTTGTCCAGGTTTGAGATCTTGATTTCGTGATTTCCTCCCCATCTTCCTGGTCTCTCCAGGGCCCACTGAGTTACGACACAAGCTTCCACGGTCCTGGAGGATGCTTAGATGGTCCCATACCATGCCTCAGTCTTCCTCTACGTTCCCCCTGCCGCCAGGATGTAGCTCCCTGCAAATGTAGTTTATTCTCATTGTAGTCGCTTCCCGGATCCGTTTAAAAAGGAGAAAAATGCCACTGGACCCAACACTTGCCCTCCACAGACTTCTCTGTCTCATCCTCCCCTCCATGCTCCTTCCTCACATCGGGAACTAGGTTTATCCTCCACCCCTGCCCTGGGATCAGGTCTCAGATTAACTTTTCAAAACATATACATCCTATCCAGCATACCAAGTTATATTCCAGCCTCCTGGCTATGACATCCACTGTGAGGTCAAGGACAAGCCACTGCATTCTATGAATACAAAGATCAGGGTCGTGTGACTGAATTCACAGAAGGATGCTAGAACTGTCCACCTGTGTCAAGTCTGGGGCCCAGAAACTTGGGAGGAAAATTCTTTCTGTTATGTCTGGAGCCTGATAGAAGCCACCAACTGGTTTTGTTCTCCTAACTCCCTGGCCCACCATATTTACAAGCATAATCTGTCCTGTGCTAATGAGTTGCTATTCGACACATCATTTAATTAGTGTGTTGATGACTGGGCACCTGTATTCTTCCTGTTGTGCCTTTGACTCTAAGCTCCCTAAGAGAGTGGATTATTTCTATGCCCTTCAGGGTCTCTCCAAAGACTCTCCTACTGTGGGATTTCCACCAGGTTCACTGCCTGTTGGGTTGGAAGTGAAACTGTCTGGGGTACTAGAATATGCATGAATACATTTAAGAACACAGACACAATAACAAACCCCTGTGTTTCTGTAGTACTGGTTAAGAATTAGATTCTTAACAACAACCTCCTAAGAAAAATAGGGAAGGATTACTATGCCCATATCACAGATGAGGAAACTGAAGCTCTAAAAGGTGAAGTGACATTCCCAAATTACACAGCAAATAAGTGCAGAACCAAGGCTAAAAGTCTGGTCTTCTGAGGATTGTCTAGTGCAGTCTGTACCACACTCTGCCTCCAAGATACAAAGGAAGGAGGGGAGGGAAAAACCTAAGTGCCCACCAACGTATGAATGTATAAAGAAGATGTGGTGTAGATTCAGAATGAAATATTGTTCAACCATGAGAAAGAAGGACATACTGCCATTTGCAATGACATAGAGGAAACTTGAGCACATTATACTAAGTGAGACAAGTCAGAGTAAGAAAAGGACTATATGCTATCACTTATATGTAGAATCTAAAAATCTAAACTTTGTAAAGACAGAGAGTAAATTGTTGGTTACCAGGGAATGGAGGGAAGGGAATAGGACAGGTGTTGTTCAAGGGTAAAACTTGTAACAAGTAGTAAATGAGCCCTAGAGATCCAATGCACAGTAGAGTGAATAGAGACAGCAATATTGGATTATAATCATCAAACTTGTTAAGAGGCTAGAACTTAATTATTCCAACAACTAAAAAGAAAAAGTAGCCCTGTCTGGTGTGGTTCAGTGGATTGAGCACAAGCCTGCGAACCAAAAGGTCGCTGGTTCGATTACCAGTCAGGGCACATGCATGGGTTGCGGGCGAGATTCCCAGTGCAGGTACCAGAGATGCAACCACACATTAATGTTTCTCTCCCTCTCTTTCTCCCTCCCTTCCTCTCTGCCTAAAAATTAATAAATTCTTTTTTTTTAAGTGATAGAGGTGCTCATTATTGCTACAGTGGCAATCATATTACAATAGATAAATGTAACAAATTAACACATGTGCACCTTAAATTTACACAAGGCTATATGTCAAACATACTTGAATTATAAAAAATAAATTTAAAAATTTTTTAAATGGAGGGAAACTCAGAGAGAGCTGTGTTATAATATCTCCATGCTTTAACCATCTCATCTACAAACTTAAGTGCAGGTACCACCTAAAGTTCCAGTAGGATAAATGGGAGCATATAAACCCTGAGAGCAGATAAGCTCTCAAAGGCATGAGCTTGTGGAAGGACAAGCAGAGACCAGAGGGACCAGAGGCAGGCACTACTTGGGGACTGAATCTGGGAATGAGGAAAAGATGAAAGTGATAGAAAAAGGAGAGGTGGAAGGGAGAGTGAACGAGGGAAGAAAAAGCATGACAGTGAAAGAAAGATGGGAAAGAGAGACAAAGAGGGGTGAGTAGAAGGATACACACTTCTTCTGTGTCTCTAGGTTTCCTGCTAACAGGATCGTCCTGAGGGACAGAAGCAGTCACATGGGCATTAGAGTTTTGCTCACCTTCTTTCCGTGGACCAGCCAGCAAAGATGAAAACACAGGAAGTAAGATACAAACAGAACGAGATTAATAGAACATTAGATATTCAGATAAACCAAGAGAGAAGAAGAAATATATATACTGAAGTTAGAAGGAAGACAGAAGAGAAGACATAGGGTTGGCCAAGTTAGGACACCATCAGAGAAAAGCAGGAGCCTCTATCCAAGGCTAAGGCTTGGGTCATGTGGCAAGCAGACTGGGAGAACATCAGCGGAGGGGGAGCGAAAATCTAGAACAAAGACAATACATTCACGTGAGGACAGCAGTAATAGGAGTGAGAGTTTTATAACTAGGAGACAAAGATCGCAGCAACACAATCGAGGGAGAAAAGATCACAGTGTGCTCCTTATGAAACCATGACATTCAGGTATGTGACCCCAAAACATTTTATTGACAGAAGTTTGTAGCTAATATTCATGCCTGTGTTTGTCCCTTGTTTATTAGTCATGTGTCCATCTGCCACGGAGGTATTAGCTATCGTAATAAACCTGTGAAAAACAGAGCCCCCAGACTTTATCCTCCCTGAGTGAGGGATTCGTAATGACATCGCACATGATGATACTGGATGGGTGGTTTTTGAAGGGGATGGTAAATCTGTTGGTGGTGAAGACAGTGTGAGCATAGCCGACAAAGCTAACCCAAATGGTGTCGCTGACTGTGAGGATGCCAATGATGACAGCACTGAAGCAGGTGACAGGGCAGTGCAGAAGGCAACGGAAATGGAGTTCTGTCGGTGGTGGGGAGGGGGGAAATTACAGTAGTTAAAATGATGACGGTGATCTCTGCAGAGTTGGGGTCACCACTTGAGAAATGACACTACCGATGTGTATGTGCATGTGGGTGTGTGTGAGAGATAAGGACACAGAAACAAAGAGACAGAGAGAGACAGAGACAGATAAAGGGAGAGATCACCATAGATCACTTATGTTTAAACTCAAAGGCTGAACTAGATTAAACTAGATAATCATCTGGTTAAACTAGACTATCATCTGCCCCAGGACCCTTCCTAGAGACATCTCAAAAGGCCAAAGCCAATACCCACGCATGTCCCCTAAAATGCCTAATAAAAAGAGAATGGTGAATCTGTGGCCATGTCTTCTTTCTTTCTGAAGGTGTTTGCTGGATTTTGTTTTACAAGAAGACTGTCACCTGAGAATACCCTGAGAATGTTTTTAAATTATACATAGACTGTATCTGCTGAAAAGGACATCAAAAGTCATCTAAACTGTGTAGCTCTCAATCCAGATATGGATCACAACCTCCTGGGAATTTTTTTCACTATACTGATGCCAGAACCTCATTCTCAAATTAAAAAAAAAAAAAAAATCAAAATCCCAAGGTGGGACACTGGAAAGAACATTTTGAAAACATTCCCAAATAATTTTGATCAACATTTCTTATTAGGAGCTTTCTATTTTACAGAAGAGGCTAGCAAAACCCACCAAATGCAATGCTTCATTTGGCATTGAGAATATTCTCACTTGGCAGTGAGAATATTCACAGCAAGGTTGCTGCACTTTCCCTGCATGCTGCTGACCCGGTCAGCATGGCTTGCTGTCTGCTCTTATTGCTACATTCACTCTAAAAAAAAAAAAAAATGCCTGGCAGTGTTGGGATCCCAAAAAGAGGGAGAAAGAAGGTATAACAGGAGAAATCAAGCAGCTGGATCAGGGCAGTGTTTGGTTTCCTGTGGAGCACACCCCAGGTGGAGCTCTGCGGTGAAAGGGTTTCCAAACCCAGCCCCTCTCCCTACCCCAGCTCTCCTTCCTGTTCCACCCACATCATTGCCCCATACTTAGGGACCCTGGGGAGGCAAGTGTGATTTCAACTTCACAAAACCCATGTCCCACCTCGCCCTGTTCCCAAATGATTCACATCCATCCAGCCCTCGGGAGGCCCCCAAACCCTGAAGAAACATGTTCATACTTTCTTGGTGGGAACTTTGATCTTCAAGAATTCAGCCTCTCTGGCCAGCACCTGCCATGGGGCGTGTATCCGGACAAAAATGGATCCTTGGCTTCTATTCTGTAATATACAATGGAAGAAGAAATGGAAACACTTATAAGAACATAGCTTAAATTTCTGGCTCCCCAAACCAGGAGCCCCAAGCTGGTGTTTCTTCAGTTTCTGGTTTTTGTTCTCTTTAAACTTCACCAGGGACCAGTCTTCTCCTACCCATACCCCATCCAGAAACGTTCTCATCAAAAACCATAGGGTAGTGTCCCCAGAGTGTGGTCCCTGGGGGTGAGTGGGTTTGGGGGGAAAGAAAAGTTAAAACCATTGTGCTCACACATTTGAAATGGAAGGAATTATGATTTTCTTAAAAATCCTATTAATTCTTAATAGCAGTTACTTGCTTTGCCTCTGCTAGCATTCGGTGACAGCTGCAATTTGTCTCCAATCACATATTTTCACTGTTTGTCCTTAAGTTTGTGTTTTTATTCTACTATTGTGCTTGGTCATAGTCCCAAACCACAAAAGTGGTTCACCTAAGCCTAACAGTAATTATATAAATAATAATGTAAATAGTATAACTCAAAATAGTAACATCAACATAAATCATGAACCAGAGCCCCAGTGTGAATATAGAGTGTGAATATACGGATGTGTCCCAGGTCAAGTGATTCTGTGAGTATATTGATTTCACGCAAAAATGAAAATTAAGGAAAGGAAATGCAGTGATGAGTATTTGAAAATTAGGTCTTTTTTTTAAGTTCTTATTTATTTATTCTTAGAGAGAGGGTAAGGGAGGGAGAAAAAGAGGGAGAAAAACATCAATCTGTTGCCTCTTGTACATTCCCCCACCAGGAACCAAACCAATAACCTTTTGCTTTATGGAACAACACCCAACCAGCAGAACCATACTGAACAGGGCTGAAAATTAGGTCTTAATGACTCAACCATCCATCTGGCCCTGATTGCAGTGTCTTTTATAAAAATTGGTCAGATTATGACATGAAGCCATCGGTTTCTACTCATCTTCAAATAAAACCTCAATATTTTTTGCAGAACAAGAATACACAGGAAAAAAATACTTTCTGACAATAATTTAGTTAATTTGGCATATAAGAATGAAAGAGACAAGAAAACAAGCAGGAAAAATAGACAAGAGCCCTATCATGGGTAAGAAACATCTAAAACTACCTGAAAAGTTCATCATGAACACTGTATCCACAAAGAGAGTAGAACAAAATGAGAGAAAAATTCCTTCATCAAATGGCTGTTGGAAATCACCTCAAACCTGTGCACCATAGTGGGAAGATCCTGGTGTGCTGGTCAATGTGCTATTAAGATACAGCCTCTGAGGGGCAGAGTGAGAATCGGGGACCTAGCAAGTTCTACAGAGAGATGTGCTCGCAGCTGCTAGTTCCGCTTACCCCCTGAAAACTCATGCTCTGGGAGAGAAGAGGCTTTTATTAAATGACTGTGTATTTTGTGAAGCAGGGTGCATGGAGACCATTACTGAGGATGCACCAACTCCATGTTCAGCAAAGATGTCACTGGTCACATAAAACCAGTTGTTCCTTTTTAAAATAATTTCTGAGCTTCATTCGCAGAGACCAGTTGGTGGTCAACCACTCACGCGCTCTCTGGTCTGGGTTTAGTGTTGAAGATAATAGTGGAAGCCATCCACGCACAGCCTCTGACCATCTGTCTGCCTTCCCAGCGTGCCAGGCGGAGAACTAAGTGACAAGAATGTTTTCCCCACGGAAGTGCGCTGACTATGATGGGGTTCACATATGTTTTTGAAATGATGAATAAAATAAAAAGATGTCTTATGATGCTCATAATGTAAATGAAGACTGCTTCTATGATTTTGAATAGTGGCTCTACAATACATTCAATAATTCAAACATCCAGAACCTACCCCCTCTTCAGGAATAAAAGCTAATGATTTATACGGGAGAAGAATAAAAAAGAAGCCAGGATTTTGCAAGAATATTGAACTACGATATGAAAGTCAGGGAGAGTCTACAGTTTACAAATAGCTGAAAAGAATAACAACAGCCATGGTGCTCATTTACTGAGTGTGTGGTATGTGTCAGGACAGTCAGGTGGTCGTGTGGTTTGGTGCACAGAGCAGTCATGGCCATGCTGTGAAGCAGGTGCTGTTATCATCTTCATTTTAGAGTTGAGGACATCGAGACAGGAAATATCTAAATAATTTGTCCACAGTTACACAGGCAGTGTGACAGAAAAGTATTTTAATCCAGGCCATCTATGCTCTCTCTGATGATTTCCTCCTCTCATCAAAGACAGCTGTGACATCTTCCTGAGCACAGTTTAACACCACATCCAAGGACTGCAGCAGGACATAAAGACGTGCTTTTTCAACTAAAATTGAATAAAAGCATGGATAAAGAATCTATGAAGCAGTCCTAAGACGAAATACTCGACCTTTCAGCTGCCAAGTGTACATAGTTATGAAACAAAAAACACTGGAAGCGGCCTTCAGTGAGAAATCTGCCCAGTGTCTATGTACATCTGTAGTTGCAATATCCAGAACTACTAGACAGAGTCATCAATCACTTGCTGCCACTTCTAACTGTAATTTAAGATGTTCTCATTTAGTGAAAATTAAAAGTAAGAAAAAAAGACATCTTCAAAGCTGACCTACAGCCCAGCTTTCATTATGGCCCAAGAAACAATGTGTTTGGTACCATCGAAATCACTGATGGTACCAAATGGTACCACAAACAGTACCATCCCTCTCACTAAGATGAAATCAAAGCTATTATTGATTTTAATATATTTTGTTTTCTCTTTATCTTCAATTTGCGGTGAATGTTTTTTTCAATTTTATATAGAATTAGTGGTTCAAGTGCGTATCAAATGTCCATTAAGTGGCTGTAGATGTTCAAAGTTTGAGAAAGGATGGGGAGGGGTAGGGTCAAATCCCATGACCTTGGTGGCAGACCACTAGCTGTCCCCTGATAGTCATCCTCTTTTCCTTTATTTTTAAAATAAGCTTATGGCATCCAGACTAAAGACTGTATCTCCCTTGCATTAAGGTGCAACCATAACACTAATTTCTGGCCAATGTGGTGTAGGCCAAAATGTTGCAAGGCACTTTCTGGCCACCCTCTTCAGGGATAGCAAGTAGATGGCTTTTGCCCCTTCATCTTCTTCCCTATCCCCGATCTACTGCCTAGGACACAGATATAAGCATCTTACACCTGGAGATCAAAATCAAGGTCACAAACAGCAGGGTATCAAGAGTCCTGATTCTATAAACTGTCACAGCAGCCCTGGGCTGTCTTCTGGGTTTTTATGTGAAATATAAAATTCTACCTTTTTCAATTAGCCATTGTGAATTTTAGAGGCTTTATCATTTGCAGCCCAACCTTATACTAATGCAACATTGTTTCCCAATGCGGGGGCATTAGTTGCCTCCAGCAAGCATGCTTCCCCTTCATCCTCCTCAAATGGAAAATATTTCAAGTGAATATAAAAGCTAGAATGAGATTTTTTGGTGCTAACATCTAGTCATCATGTTCCTTTTATGTCATGCAATATTATTACCTTCTCATAAAAAGAAAAACTTGAGAGCTAATGTGAAATATTAGCTGGTGTGACGGGCTATGTTTCCTGAAGAAAAAAAAAAAAAACCCTGAGTAGAATCATCACCAAATGCAGAAGCCCTTTTCACTAACCCAGGAATCTCACACTGGAAGTTAACATAGATGGAGCTAAAAAAAAGCACAAGAAGGAGGGGAAGGAGAAAGAGAAGAAAGGCAAAAGTTCTTTGCTCTCTAAGCCCAACAGGCTTCTATTCTGGCCTGTACTTGGATCCTTTGAGGCATAGCAGGGGATAGAAAGAGTCGGCTTCAGGCTGAAACGGAGTAAGATTTGAATCCTGGAGTTTGCTGCCTTGGGACGCTGGGTAAGTTGATTAACCAAGTAAGTCTCAATTTCTTAATTGGAATAAGGAGGATGAGATACATCTCAGGACTGTCATGAGAACTGCAGATGAAGTATGTGAAGTCTATACTATATGGCCTGGAATGTGAACCATTCAATAGATGTCAGCCATTGCTGACTAAAATGACTGTTTCTTGCAGGAACTATGTCTGAAACTTCTTTTGTGTTCCTCAAGCATCTAGCACAACACTGGACACAGCAGGTCCTCATTTAATTCTGACAATTGACAGAAAAGACTTGGGAAAAAACAATTCCTGTTCGATTAAAATTATGGATAAGTAATCCTGGTTTACTGCCTCAAACTTTTTTGGTTTTGTTTGGGGTTTTTTGGGGGGGGAGTTGTTTTCCCAATTTTTTTAGTATAATTGATATACAATATTATATTTGCTTCAAGTGTACAATATAGTGATTTGACATACCTTACAATGTACTCACCCTACCAAGTCTAGTAATTAACTGTCACCCTGAAAACGTGTCACAATATTATTGACTATGTTCCCCTTCACCTTATTCGCCCTTCCTATCACCCCCATTTTCAAAATGTTTCATGGACCCTAAAGGAATTCACAAGTTCAAAATATCCTCAGAATTTGAGAACAAAATCAGAAAACATTATTTCCTGAACCCAAAACAAATATAAAGAGTATAAAAGATTATCCATCAGAGCATATAACTCATCTCTAAAATAGATTTTATACATAAGTAATCAATGTGATTGTGAGACAGGGTATGTGGCAAAATGGCTGTAACCTATAAGGGCTACAAGGACTATCATGGAGATACTTAGACCAACCCCCAACAGATTTATGGCTTAGAACTGATAGAAAACCAGCACAATCCAATATGGCAACGAATTTCACCTTGTGGTAACCCCTAGCCTCATTATGCACTCATTGTAATACATTACAGCATACTAAACAACACAGCCCACTCTGCCATGATCAGAAACAGAAAACCCATATAAAGACACAATATGGCTAATGGGACTCTTCCAAAATGTCTCCATCTCCTTCCTGGGAAAATCCTGAACATTTCTCCTCCTTATTGAATGCCCCACCCCTCAATTAAATAAGCCTCAATAAAAAAGGTAAATCCCACTAGGAAAGGGCTGCTCTGTCTGTGGAGTAGCCACTCTCTATCTCGCTGCTTCACTAATAAACTCCCTTTCACTTTAAACTCTGCTGGCCAGAGTTTGAATTCTTTTCTGTACAAAGCCAAGAACCCACACTGGATGGCGGACCTTCAGGTACTCAGACCCCGGAATGCCTGCATCATCTTCAAGGGCTCCAAAATTCCATCAGGCAACTAAAACTTAAGTCCACATAGAATGAGTCATAACATATGATTTGGCTCTGGTCGTCAGAAAAAGGAGAGCCAGTACACAAAGACTCTAGGAGAGCCCAAGCACGTCCATCTGAGGGAAGCAACTATTTCAGTGGCAAGAAATGTGAGATATATGACAGGGCAGGAAAATTTCTCCAGCTCAACTGAAATGCCCCAACGAACACTATGCAACTTCTTCCGATGTGATTTCGTTTTCATAAAACCCTACAAATTCTGTTCCTCCAATTCCTCGGTATCAGGAAGAAGGCACCCAAGAAGAGAGTGTGAGTGTTCCTGTCAAAGGAAATAAATACTCCTCAATCATAACCTGACTCTCGTCTTTCTCAGTCTCTTTGACGCTGTGTTATCAGTTTGTTTCCTAGACCTGCTTGCCACAAAGTAAACCAACAGAAAACCGAGTTCACAAAGAGGCAAAGCCCGGTCACCATCTTGAATTTGTGCCTTGTTTAATCAGCCTCTCACTCTCTCCCTTCCTCTCTTCCTCTCTAAAGCTGCCTCAACAGCAGACCTAATCACATGCACGTTCTCTAAGACACTAGCACCTCTCCCCCTCCTCTCTGGACTCCAGCTACACAGCCCTTCCCATTGGTTTCCAACTGCTCCTACCAGCTTCCCGCCTTGGCGCCTCCTCATCCAGCCAGCCTCCTACTTCAGAGCCTCCTCAAAGTCTGTTTCCTTCACTGAAAAATCCTCCCCACCCTCAGATCCAGCCAAGTCTTAACTGGATCTCAGCTGAAATATGACTTCCTCCAGGAGGCCCTTCCTGAACCCCTTGGCTCTCCTCTTGTCTGCAAAGCTCCTGTCCTCCTCCTTCATATCAAAAACCACTATTGCAATTACCGTACATAGGTGTTTAATGTTTGCCTCCCTGGCTATGCCTTAAGCTCCATGAGGAAAAAAAAGAAAGAAAGAAAGAAAGAAAGAAAGAAAGAAAGAAAGAAAGAAAGAAAGAAAGAAAGAAAGAAAGAAAGAAAGAAAGAAAGAAAGAAAACATGTTTTGTTCTATGCTTTGTCTTCAGCAGCCAACAGTACCTGGAATATAGTAAATGCTCAGTAAGTATGTATTGCAACTTCAGTGTACATATATACCTAGTGAGTTCTATTTGGATCCTGTGACAAATGCCTAAATATGGGCTACCATAGTCCACAAAGTAATTGTTGACTTTTGGGCAGCCAAATTTAAATCTAGTCCCATGTTAAGAGAATAAATTTAGTTATCCTTAAGCGTCCCTGTTGAATTCTTTATCATGCTGACAACTACAGTTATTCAAGTTTCCACCTGATCAGAAACTTTATGAAGACCTGGCAGGAGGGCCTCTCCATTCCTACCTGTAGCCCCTGGCTCTCACAGTGTTTGAAGATTCCTGCTCCCTCTCCTAGAGACCTCAAGCATCAGCACAAACTCATTCTGGTGCTAACACACACACACACACACACACACACACACACACACACACACACACACAATGAAACAAAACCACATCCTGAGCTGAACTAGAACTGGATACACCTGAAGCCTCTCTGTCTTATAGTCTTATCCGAGTGATACTGCATTAAGGACAAGAATCAGGGATACCCTGGAAAATAGGAGATGTCAACTATAAAAGTCTTTGGTATATTTACTTGCCAAGCATTAGACTCCCATGATGATATTCAACATCTCCATACCGACAGCTCAAAGCAGAGCAAGCTGATGGGCACAGTGAGTCTCAGAAGAGTGAACTGATTTGGCCAAAGGACTCTGAAGATGAAGAAATCTCCAAGGACACCCAACATATCTTTCTCAAGTAAGAGGTAAATACCTGGAGCTCAAAAAGCTAAGTTGCTTGCATTTGCACATACAGTTAGTTAGTAGCAGAACCAGGAACGGAATCCAGGTCTCCTGATGCCAGGGTCCATCCCATAGTGCCTGTAAGGGAAGAATATCACACATCCCCAAGGGCTCCCAACCCATCCAAGGGTAACCTGAAGCCCTTCCCTTCAAAAGAGATTGGTTAGAGGCAGGATGGAGGAATGGCGGTGATGGGGGCTAATTATACCCCTAGCCACCTCTCTGCAGTGCTCCAGCCACTTTCCAAGGCCCTCTGCAGAGACTAGAGGACACATGCTCCTCCTGGTGAAAGTATCCATATTGTTTATGGCTTGATGTTATTATCCAAAGATTGCATGTGGCTTCACAAGACCACGTCCTCCCTCTAGAGAAACAAGAATGAATGGGAGGCAGCCCCAGCCAAACACTGGAAACCGATACTCCACAGCCTCCTTCCCACACAGTCCTGCCAAGCCACCTCAATACTGACCCCAGACGCCTGAGTGTACTCTGGTCCCAGGTCCTGCTGTGAGCCCAGAACATCAGCTGCAGCATATCATGGCTCGGGAACGGAGTTGCCAGAGGAAGGGTGGGAAGATGGGCATGTAGACAATGGAGAGGGGCAGAATCCTCTAAGGTATCAGCAACCCAGGTCACCTTGGATCAGCAAGTACCAATGGCATATGGTCCAACAGGGAGCATGAGAGAAACCCCTGGGGACCCCCACATCCTCAGGTCATCACGGGTGATGTTCACGCAGCTGGAGATGATGCTGAGATTGTAGCCAGGGCAACCATCATCACAAACTAAGGAGAAGTGTGGGGTGTAACTTTGAGACTTTTGAAATGAGAGCAGGAAATTAAATGGTCCTCACAACTGTTCCTTTTAAGGAACACCATGCTCTACCTGTACCACCATTAAGACCAAAGTCTTCACCTCCCCTCAGCTATCAGGAACTTCCAACCTATGGCCAGGGAGCAGGCTCTGCCTAGACCCCTCAGAGACATACTAACTTGGGATTGAGCACAGGGAAGAATGTACTGACATGTGGGGGAAAGATGAAAACTTGCTTTCCTGGGAGGCCCTGGATGAGAGCAAGGGCCTCTCCTCTTCAATCCTCTCCTTACCAGCCCCTGGTGGGGATGGGCCAGTCGTGAGCAAAAGTGAAGGGCAGGACCAAATGCCCAATGAGCTCTGTCCTAGAGACCCCAAAATACCAGCAGCGTGACCCCTCTTATAGAAAAGGCTTCACCTAATTCCCAATCAAATACTAGGGAAAACCCAACCAGGGTCCTGTGTAAATGAAAACACAGCCATTCTTGCCATATTTTTTTCAAAGCAAAAAGCCATTAACAAAGTTCCTGGAAGGAGAGAACATTCTTATCTGAGAGGATCCCTTGGGGCAGCTACCAAAATGGGCAGGTGCCCAGAAAAGATTATCTCTGGACCTACTACCACAGTCTCGTCTCTATTCTTCATATGTCACTGTACTACAGACAAGAGCCACCCAGAAAATCTCTGCTCAAAGTCCAGGTGAAGATGAAGTCATGAGGGAAACACAGGAGCACTTAGGAGTCAGACCCTTACACAGCAACAGCTCGGAGAGCCAGCTGCCCACCTAATCCCTGAGCTGCAGTGGCCCCCCAAGGGCAGCACCACACCCTAGAAGGAGTACTGTATGGAGAGGCAGCAACAGAGTGGGGTTAACTGTTCTCCTGACTTCATTCTCCTTCCAAAATCCCACAGAGGAAATGGGAGGAACTCTTCACCGTGTAGGATAAATCATGGGAAAGCCATGGGTACTAGGGCCTTAGTACTTGGTCTTCAGCCCCAGCTCTGTCACTTACAAGCTGCACCATTGTGGATAAGACATCAAAGCTCTTAAAACTCAGGGTAATGTTAAAATAATTGTAATGAATAATAACGACACCTATAGGAGAGAAGGATGGACTCTTCACAGGGACACGTGGAATCTTTCAGGGGGAGAAGATATGTTCATTATCTTATTTATGATGATGGCTTGATGGGCGCATATATATATATGTCAAAACTCAACATATTTAAATATTTGCAGTTTATTATACATCAATTATACCCCAATAGGGCTAGGGAGAAAAGACTTACAAAAATGTAGAGCAATGCCATACTTCTCATAATTTTTTTGTTTTGAAAACTATCATCATTTTTCATTAAAATATGTTATTTATATTAAATGAACATTATTTAACAATGTTTTATATTTTAGTTTTTAATTAATAAATATTTAAAAGTTACTAATGATTTCATGATATCTTGGAATCAAATAAAATTATATACATGAAAGTATTTTGCAAACAATAATATATAGATATATGCATGTATTTATATTTGTGTACATATATATGTTTATATTTTTTTAAGAGCAAGCTCACAGCAGCCACTTCCAAATCTCTGCCTTGGCAATCAAAGTGAAGAGCTGCCCCTGCTCCTTGGCCCAGAAAACACAGGCCCTTGACCTCTCTGGGGATCCTTCCATGCTTCTTGGATCCCACCTGAGAGAAACCATAGCTGAGTCATAGTTCTTGGCATGTACCTGAACACCAAGGGAGGCTAAAGGTAATACAGAATGTTTCTCTTTGGAATTTACCATGCAAAAAGTAACAGGCTGAACAAAATCCGAGAGCCAGAGACCAAATTCCTACCAAAAAAGAAGATTCAAATCCATGAGCACGGAAGATATTAGAAGAAAGGACAAGGCCTCTCCCAAAACTAACAAAGGCTAGGGAGTTGACAACCAGGCTTCAGGCACACATGCCTAGCCCCAAACAGAGGACAAAAGGTCATAGATAAAGCATGAGGAAAGATCAGAGGAAAATGCTGCCCTTTCCTGGTTGGCACAGCAAAACTATTTTGGGCAACATATGTCTGCAAGTAGAGTCGTATGCTGCAGAATGCTAACTCTCATCAACGTGTGTGCTTCCCACTCACCCCCTCCAGGACAGAGCATGTCAATGCCCAGTGGAATAGAAGGCAGATGCAGAGTGGTGGGCAAAAGGTCCCCTCCTTGGGTGGTTGACGGACACTTGCACCAAGGATGAGCAATAGATCCCAGCTGGGCTGGGACCGTCCCAGTTTATTTCTTTGGCATCATCATTCTACCCAGTGTAGCATTTAAGCATTATCAAAAATGTCCCAGATCGGACAACAAATCAGAGTCACCTGCACACCAGCGTGAGAACCAGTGATCAAATCTTTGGGCAGGAATGTGCGGCATTACCTTCCTGATCTTCATTCCTTTGGCCCATGTGATAAATGTCCCAATCGGAAAAGCATTTCCAGGCATTTTAAAGCTCATCATATTACCTCTAAAAGTACGCCTATCGCTAATGTCCCTCCTAACTCAAAACTAGGTGATTTTTTTTATCTTGATACTTTTCTTCCCTCCTCAAGACACTTTTGTAAAACCTTCATGCTATCAGTAATTAACTTCCTCCCCCCCACACACATTGATGAGCCCTCGCTTTCTCTTAGCTGTGACTCACCTCTCCCCTAAGGAATACTTGCACTATTTCCAATGATTCACTCCTCCCAACATATTTCAGTTCAACAAGTATTTATTGGGGAACAACTGTGTGTCTGCAATATGCTCAGAATTAAGGGTATATGGAAGAAATATAAGCCATCATACCATCACACAGCTTTCAGTTCCTTTGGAAACCAGATAAATGATATCTAACATACTAGACAGATGAATAACATAACTTATGTCCAAATGGACAGGACTACTAAGGAATGCTCATTTGTTTGTTGTCTTCCCTTTCACTCATCACTAATTGACAGATTTTACTCTGAGAGAAATACTCCTCCCGAGTCTCAGCCATATGCTTCCAGTAGAATTGACCCCACCACCAACTCCAGGACATGCTTGAGCCAGTCAGCATATCCATCCCCCTGGCCCACACAATTGGTTCTGGGATGTATTTTGTAATGCAGTCAGAACCAATAAGATGAGAGGAGATGTTGGCCAGGGTTTCTGGAGAAAGCAGTCAATTTGCTCCGAAAAAGGAAGGCCAAGGGACCATTGAGTGAGTAAAAGGAAGCACAGCCTGAAAAAGGTTGAGTAGAAAGATAGAGAAATAGGGACTCCTTAGGGACATCATTTAAGCTGCTGGGTCAAGCCTTACCAGAGCTACTTATCAGGCTTTCTGATTACATGAGCTTATAAATTCCCTTTGTTGTTCAAGCCAGTTTGAGTTGGGTTTTCTGCAATGCAACCAAGTGTTCTCACTGATATAAGAAACCAATGGAAGAGCTCATTCTGGGCTAGGGGAGCCAGAAATGATGCTATGGAACAGAAGGAACTTGAGTTGAACTCCGGACATTGTGTGATGGGATTTACATATGCAAAAAGGATTGTGGGTGGCACAGAAAAGGAGGAATAAGATGAGAAAGAAGGTAAGAAAGAAAGTGCAGCCTATGGAGACCAGCCTGCCCATGCTGGTCAAACTGCCCACCACGCTGCTGTTGGCCTCACAAAGGTGATCTTGATAGACCAATGCTGTACATTCACCTGGATTCATTATACCTTTAACAGAATAAAGAATGACAAGTGTCCCTCTTGTCAGGGAACTCTGATGCTTCCCCATTTCTCATTGGTGCACATGTTGGGAACATCTTCCCATTCTCCAGGGAGACCAAGAAATGCAATAAATGAGCAGTGACTGTCTATCTAATCTGGGGTTGAGGAGGGCTGTGGTCAACAGAATAAAGGAGCAAGCCTTCCTTGTGCCACTGGGACCTCCTCCAGGTCAGAGGAGGCAGGTTTCTTAAAGGCAGGGCTCTGGCTCTTCCTTCTAAGAGTCATTAATCCTTCATAACATGGATCTTATATCAGAAGGCAGGGTCTGCTTTGAACATGAACGAGGAAGCTGTAAAATCTTCTATAGCACTAGTTATAAAGAACTTCAGCTAAAGAACCCTTTCTTCTAACCAGATATTTCAAGGCACTACCCTAACTGAGTTTTGGAGGGCCAGTGTGCCACCAGCTCGATGCCCCATCCCTGAGATGGTCTCTGTGTCACCTTTATACAAACCACAAGAGCTGTACCATTCCCTTTGGAAATGGGTGGGGGCTTTTGATTGTCCCAACGACTAGGGAAGGAGGGATGACAAACATGCTTCAGTGAATGTACTGGAAAGTCACACCCAAGGAAAAATTATCCTTCCAGCAATATGCTGTGCTGCATCAAGAATCACTGCCTTAGGGCTCAGGGAGCTCAGGTCAAAACTACTGTGCTGGCCACAGATCTATCAGACCCAACATGAAAGCCAGTGGTGGCAATTATCACACCAGCCCCTTCCCCTGCCCCAGTAGACTCAGATTTGAGAGAGATTAACATAAAGCTTTAAAAAACTGTTTTTTTACTTAAAGGCTATTAAATTAGCTAAAATCTAGATCTTGAATCTGATATTTATGAGCTGATCAAAGACACTCAGGAAAAGACCCATCGCTATGATGATAAAAAAAGAAGAGAGGAGTTAATTCTTTCGTGGCCTTCCAAAAATATCCAAAATCAGCCCATCTGCCAAGAGTGCTATGAACATAATCCATGAGCTTAGAGTGGTTTGTGGGCTCTCGGAGAAGCAAGGTGCATGAAAGGAAGAGCTCAGAGAGGCTCAGCTTAAAATCCCATCTCTGCCATTTGCTCTCTGTGACCATAGATACAGTATTAGTCGCTCTGAAATTCAGTTTCCTTTTTGATAAAATAGAATATAATAATCCAGAAGCAACAGCGACCTCGCAGGCTGCTTATGAAGATCAGCAATAATATAGGAAAGACGTCTAGCACAATGCCTGGCACATAATAGGTGTGCAATGCTAATAATAATTGGATTTTACAGATGGTGTCTCTGGCCAGAGGAATTTGAATTGAGGGGGTTTGTGCAATCCAGTTTCCAGCATCCTCCCTTTTTTCCCAGAAAAACCTGGCTCCTGGGGCATTTTTTCCCTATATGAGGCGAGAGCCTGGTTTGGAACATGTCCCCTCTATGCAGCCAAAAGAGGCTTTTCCACAGCCGTGACCCTGTCACACACAGCACTGTGGGCTGGCCCCGCCTGAGACCGCCTGTTCCTTCCCATAGCCTTTAGTCTGGAAGAAAAGGGATCATCAACCATGCTAATTAAATCTGCAGATGATAACAAACTGGGCGGTGCTGCAAACAGCACCAGAGAGGATGGGGAAATAAATGAGAAGGGGCCTGGGGAGTTTAGAAAATATGGGACAGGAAATAACAAAATGAGATTCAATGCAGAAGAATGCAAGCAACTCTAACTGGGGGGAATAATCAGAAACATAGGCACTGAGGGGAGAGGGGGCTGGAAAAAGCCTGAGGAGATGAGGGCTTGGGGTGGAGGACAGGTGGTGAGACAATGGGTAGCAAGAGGCGAGCAATAAGCAGGGGTGGAGAAGCCCAGCGGTGAGACCAAATGGAGAATGTGCTGGCCAGAGGCGGATTTAACAGCGGGTACACAGGGCACGAGCCCTGGGCCCCAACTTCTGAAGGGCCCCACAAAACCCCAACTTCACACTTTTTTCTAATGACACCAAGTTTGGCTTCATATGTGCAATTTTAATTACGTACAAGTTTACGATCAGCGGTAAAACCTGATAGTACGTTTATATTCGCTTATTTTCCTTTTTTCATCATTACGCTGCATAGGCCCCGCGGGGCTGCACTGCCGCTCATCGGAGCAATAGAATCATATTTGCTAGTTTGTACTTACAGGAGTTCTCCCTGCAGTGCAGACTTGTGATACTCGCAAATACGCAGGGATGTAAATTAGTTTGTGGTTATGTACTTGTTTCATTTATGGTTTTAAAAACATATATTTTTAAATATATATTTTTATTTTCCCTGTCTTTTTTTTTAAGGGGCCCAACATTTTCTTCTGCACCCAGGGTCTCGACCAACCATAATCTGCCTCTGGTGCTGGCCATGGTTGAGCTAGAGCCCCCAGATCCATTCCAGCAGGGCCCAGTAGCATTCTCCAGGACTCGTTTCCAAAGGCAATCCTCCGTTCAAGCTCTGGCTCCAGTCACAGCCTCTCCAAAAAGCCCTTCTGGACTCCCAAAGTGCATCACCAGTCTCCTCACTTGTCACTCATCTGTGACCTACAGCACTGTGTTCGACTTCAGGCATCTTTCCACGTCTGCTCCCTTATCTCCAAGGAGACAGAGACCCAGCACTGGAGCACCCCTCCTAGCATCACCACAGGACAAAGAGAAGAACTTTCTCATCTTTCATGGGTCAAGATGATATATGTATGAGGCTCCCCTATCTTTAACTCGAGGCTTTCAATGCTAGTGTAGTGCCTAGTGCAAGGTGCCCCTGAACCAAATGCATCATGTCTGTTTAACCCCTGTGGAGGTCAGAACACACACCAGAGGTTGCTCAGCGTTCAGGGAGAAAAGCAGGGAGGACAAGTATGGGGATCATGATGCAGCAGGTGCCCCCTCCTGTGATGATGACTCTTCTGATTTAGCCATGACACAGGTTTCTCCTGAAGTGGCTTCTCCAGGGGTTCCTCTGAGACACTTGACCCCTTTCAGCTAAAAACTTTGTAATTAACAATCATGATCAATAGCAATCAGGAGAATAAGGTAAAATGCATCCTCAGAGAACTTGAGTCAGACTCGCTGGCCCTGGAGAGAAATCTAACTACTGTTGGGGCCATTGTCATGTCACGTTCCTGCAAGGGAAAGCGGGAGCCCCTCATAAGCCAGTTTTCACTAAACACGCATGTTTTGAGGAATGAAAGAAGCAAATACCAAAACTTGCATTGAAGTTCGGCCTACTTTGGCATTAGAGACAACAGAAAATATTGGATTGGTCAAAAAGTCCATTTAGTTTTCTCCATAAATGAAAAGGCACATTTTTCATTTTCACTAATAACTTTATTGATTTGGATATTTTGAGTATGTCAGCTATCTCCCACATGGTAGAGCATTTATTTTTCTTAATTAATGTCTCAATTTGACCACCATCGATTTCACCTGGCCTACCAGACCATGGAACATCGTCCAGAGAGAAATCTCCAGCACAAAACTTCGTAAACCACTTTTGACACGTTCAGTCAGTCATAGCACCTTCTTGATGCACTGCACAAATCCTTTTTTTTTTTTTGCATTTCGGTTGCATTTTTACCTTTCTTGAAATAATAAAGCATAATATGCCAAAAATGTTGTTTATTTTCTTCCATCTTCAATATTAAAATAGCTATACAGAAATACGCAATTCTGATAAGTTTTTAAAAATGCACTCAGATATGACAGCTGTCACAATACTATCTGACAAAATTGTTTCGAATGAAGTTAAAGACAGCTAAGCACTACTAGAGCCATCTCCAGAAAAAAACAAATGAACTTTTTGGTCAACCCAATAAAAAGCCAAACGTGTTGAAAAACCTCCTCCCTCAGAGAGGCCGATGGATGGAGGTATGTTTACAGAGCTTTCTGTGCATAGCAGGTTCCTTAGATCCCAAGCCAGCAGGACGCTCCACAGTTCTGAGAGTTCCCTAGAGGAAAAAAGCCTACAGTCTCCTCTGCTCATCTGTGCCTACACTTTTCTAGTGCTGCTCAGCCCTGCAGGGTAGTGGGGGAGAAAGGGACAAGTTGATGAGACACAAAGACCCAAGTCCAGGTGCCAGCTCTGCTCTTCCCATCTGTAGTACCCTAGGAATGTCACATCTGAGCTTCCTTCAGCCTCTGCTTTCTGCTTACCTTTCTGCAGAGTTCCCTTAGCCTGTCAGCCTGAAGACCTGGCCTTTCAGTCACTCTGCGACAGATGTAATGTGATGGGCTGCAAAGCTCCAGCCTCCTGGGAAAACCCAGGAGTGAGCCAGAGCACAGAGTCACAGAGACTTTCACCGTCTACACAGAACCGTGTTTCTTCTTCTCTTCTTTCCCCAAGGCTCCCTTCCCTGTCCTCGTTCTCTAAAACTCAAAAGGATCAAAGGCCCTACTCGGGGTGAGGGTGCTTTCTCCTGGATGAGAGATGCGGCAGGGATCAGCCGGCAAGAGCAGTTACTGACGTACAGGCCTTACCTGAACCGAGGCGGTCACACGCAGCTGGGCAGGTCATGCGCTGCACAGAGACACTCCATAAAGAGGAAACCAACCACAGAGAAGACATCTTGGAGCTTGTTTATTTACTATGACAGTTTTCTAGCAGATGGCAGCAAAGCATCTTAATCTAACAAAATCATCATATTAAGCCGACTTTCCAAAAATAAAAGTAAGGCATCTTGAGAGAGAGCGTGAGAGAGACCTAGTTCTAATTTGTGCCATTTGGCACAAAGATACCATATGGGCCAGCTGGGGTCCCAATCTTATCCCTGGATACCGACCCACAGGAAAACAGCCAGAGATAAAGGGCAGCAGTGGTTAGGGTCCTTTCCACAGCCCCAAAGCCAAACCTGATGTATAATACGTGGGTTGTAAATGGTCAGGGGGCCAAAGCAGAGCCCCTCCCAGGGATATTTACATTTTTAAGGGCTCAAGTAAAATACTGACTTCTTAAAGACTGGTCCCTGTCTTGTTGATCAAACACGTAGGCCCCGGTGCTGGGCCTATAGTAGGGTAAGCACTCGAAATGATTCATTGGAACAAATGGAACCAAGGAAGGAATTTCTGAGTCTACCAGTGGGTAGTGGAAGAATCCAGGTCTCCTAAGTCCTGGTCTGTAGATTAGGGATGGGCTGAGCGGGAGATTCATCTTTGCTTGCCTTTTCATCAACACCTCGGGACAGACAAGGTGTTTCTGTCAATCACTGAAGAGACATGGTATCTGGCTGGGTCCTGCCTGAGCTATGGGGCTGCTTGGGAGACATGTAGCATTTAAAGAAGCAGCTCTTTGCTCAGGGAAGCATTTTGGAGGAATGATTCTGCAGGCGACCAGACCGTGTGTGACAAACTGCATGGGGAGCTGCAAAGCCAGTCAGGGCTCTGTGACATCCTCACAGGCATCTTGAGAGGCCTGTCAGTCCCAATGACACCAGCCATCACTGTGGAGTGCACACTGCCCTGACCCACCCCAACTAAGGGACACCCACAGAAGCTCAGACCTCCCATCTGTGTGCTCAGGAAGATGGGGAGAGAGGCCCCGATGCTCAGTGCTTTCATACATCCCACTCAGTGTGAACAAGAAGGGCCTCGCTGAGAGAAACCAGACACAGGCCCTGCCGCAAGCAGCTTACAGACCAAGGAAGCCTACAAGAGGTTAAAAAATAAGACCGGAAGTCAGGGGCTGCAAAAAATGTCAAAGAGGGGGGCTCTTGGTGAGGAGATTGAACTTTGCGGTCCTTTCCCCAAAGAGCTAGGTCACGGGGCCAGTGTTCCAGGGCTGAGGTCACAACTAGGGAAGAAAGGTAGGGTTTGCAGCTGATCTGCCCTTCACTAGCTGGTTGAGCTTAGGTAAGTCATCTCCCTTCCCTCACTTCTCTTCACTTATGCAATCGAAGGTGAGGTGAGGTGTTGTCTGCTGCTTTGATGCTTTGCACTGAATCCGTACAATCCTCTGTTATAATAACCCATTGTCCTTGCTTGACCTCTGACCTTGGCCTCTCTCTCCCTCTCCCCTCTGCTGTGCACCTGTGCAAGCACCAATGGGCACACAACTTCCTCCCAGCACCTCATGCCTCGTGCCTACCTGCCAGACTTTCTGACATGTCGTTTCCTAGGCAAAACCTCACACACAGCTCTGAAGCTCTCCCCCAGCCAGCTCCTCAGTTCTTTCTCTGAATTCTGTGTATTCACTGCACACACAAATCCAGAAAGCTCCTGAGAGTAATGTTCATGTCTATTTTCCACTCAGAACTCCTCCCGGCTGGCCATTATCTAGAACGGGGGTCAGCAATTCTTTTCTATAAAAAAGCAGATCGCATATATTTTAGGCTTTGCAGGCCACATGGTCAGTGTCACAATCATTCACCTCTAAGGTTGAATTGCACAAGTAGTCATATACAATACATAAATAAATTAATATCACTGGGTTCCGGTACAGTTTTATATACAAAATAGATGGCGGGCTAGGTTTGGCCTGCAGGACAGGGTTTTCCAACCCTTGATCTAGGGCAGGCCTTACTGATAGTCACACCTCCGCCCACCCTTCTCTCATTGCTGGGATTGTTTACCTATCTTTCTGCTCTACTGGACTATGAGCTTGAAAGCTGGCTCTGTGTCTTCTAACTCTTCAACCTCAGTCTACTATTATGCTTTATATGTTGTAGGTATCCAACAAATGTTTGTCCTATTAATGCTCTGATCTGTTGGTACATGTTTCACATTTCATGCATGACCTAAGGAGATCAGCACTAGGACAGACCATGAACTATCATGAGGCAGACAGGCCCCAGGGGGAGGATGGCCCAGGGCTGATGCTCAGCCACGAGTTTGTACCGTACCTGCCAGAGAATGCAGGGGAAGCCAAACTGCCCTGCTGGCCTCGGCAGTGCTCTTGGAGGGAGCTCCATTCTGCTACATCAAAGGAAGAATCTCCTGATCAAAAGTTTGAACCAGACACTCCACCTCCTGGATCCATTTCTCCACCTCCCACACTAACTATCCCCGACTAATAGCCCTCTGGGGACTGGGATCATCCATGGAAGGCAGACATCTGTGGATCTTCCAGTTCCTTTCATCTGAACCTGTAGCCTAATATCTGCTGTTAACACACTCATCGCGCCACGCAGGTAAGAGAGAAAATCCAAACACACTGGGCCGCCTGAGTCACAACACCCTTGTGATTGAGCGTGATGATGCTGATTCTACAGAAGAGCAGAATAAGCTCAGGGAGGCTGTGACCTGCTCAAAATCACTGCAGTGAGCAGTACAATCAGACCTAGGATGTGGCCACCATAAAAAAGCTGATGTGACCTAGGCTATACCCAGAATAACAGAGAGAAAGACTCCCCTCCATTCTCACTGATGCACTTCAAGGAGACAGCAAAATCCGAGCCTACTAAGGGGAGAGCAATGAGGAAAGAAAAAGATCTCAAGGCCACATTTGATGAAAAATGGATGAAGGCGTTTGACTGATTAGAGAGAAGTCAGGGCAAAACGTGAGTGAGGGGTCACGGCATCTAGTGTGGGCAGGGGCAGGGCCAGCTACGAAGGGAGGAAGTACCCTCTGTGTCCACTGCCTGACCATGGCTCAAACGACAGGCAAAGTCGTGTTCTAAAATATGAGTAGGAGCTGTTTTAATCATTACACCTGCCTTTTAGAATAAGACAGCAAATAAACATGACTTCATCGAGTCCCATTTTAAAGTAAAGAGCAAATGGTTATTATAAGTGGGTTAACTAGTCCCCCCACAATTCATGTCCACCTGGAACTTCAAACTGGAACCTTATTTGGAAATAGGGTCGTTGTAGATATAATCAGTTACAATGAAGCCGAACTGGATCGGCTCAGTCCTAAATCCAATGACTTGCAACCCTGTAAGGGAAAGGATCTACAGAGAAGAAGGCAATGTGAAGACAGAGGCAGAGACTGGGGTGATATCCTGAAAGCCAAGGAATGCCACCTGCAGACTGCTGGCAACTACCAGAAGCTAGGAGAGAGCCGTGGGACGATTCTCCCTCAGAGTCTACACAACTCACCAACCCTGCCAGCACCCCAACTCTGGATTGCTGGCCTCCAGAACTATGAGAGAAGAAGTACCTGTTATTTCAAGCCAACAAGTTTGAGGACATTTGTAATGGCAGCCTTAGGAAACAAATACAGTTATTAACTTAGAAACATTAATCTGAGCATCTCATGGAGGGGCAGTAGAATAGGGTGGTTAAGAGCATGTAATATGAAATAAGACTGCCTGGGTTCAAATCCTCAGCCAACCATTCACCAGTTGTGTGACCTTAGGCAAGTTATATAACTTTCTTATGTCTGGTTTTCCCCTCTCCAAAATAATACAAGTATCCACCTCATAAGACTGTTGTAAGGATTCAATGTGTTAATACCTGTAAAGTGCTAAGAACGGAGTCTGTGTCAAGAAAGAGACACTCAAAACTGTAGCTATTACCATAAGCTAAAGCAGACCAGGGAGTCTGGGGATTGTATTTTGATATAATTATTAATATAATAGTGAACAGTAAGTATGACTCTCTGTCTATTAAGTGTAAAGCACTGTACCAACGAGACTACATTTGATATATTTTCTCTCTAATTCTTACAATAACTCTGTAAGGGATGTAGAATCATCCTCATTTTATAGAGGAAGAAATTGAGGCCCAGAAAGGTGGAACAACTTGTTCAGAATCACAGAGTAAGAAGGGATGTAATCAAGATTTGCACTCAGTTCTTTCTGACTTTAATGCCCTTCTGTATCTTGCTGACCCCTTGGACAGGCACCAGTTCTGTTCCCACTACACTGCCAGCCCTAGCACAAGGCCTGAATAATAGTAACTGTGCCTCAGACATTTAATGAATTGATGATTCGTTACAATGCGAATGCCTGGATATTAGCATCGTTGACTTTCTCTTAAGCATGGTCCACACAGTACAGAAACAAGTACTCAACACCAACAAAGCTAGACAGTAGTCCCTACTGTCTAGATAATAAGCCAATATATTTATGGGAATATCACAGTCCATGCTGATTTATATAGCATCCTATGTGAACATATAAGCTTGCTGGAAATTGTGCCTTTTGTTACTGAGAAGCCAGAAAAGGTGGCGCTGAGATCTGGCACTCTCCTGAAGGAGCACACTGTCCAATAACTTCCTTAAAATTTCAGTTTCCATGGGAGGCAGAGCAGGGTGTGAAGGCATGCCTTCTAAAATTTGATTTTGAAGTCAATTGCTAATCATGTTCTGTGCAAGCTTAACATTTGGTTGGAAGAAAGGAAGTGGAATTGGCCATTGGTCACAGTAAAAGTGGGATGGTAGGTGCAGCCACAAGCAGGGAGGGTCTACAAGGACCTAACAGTGTCTCCTCACCCTTCTCCATTGAAAACATGGCTTGGTATCAATGCTGTTAGCATTCCCTGCTTCCAGGTTGGAAGATGGGGCAAAAGAAAGGGAGCAGGGTCAGGACCTAAGTGAAGCTGAATCCATATTAACAATTTTCCCTTCAAATAATCAAAACAGCAGATGAAGCTGCAAGCAGATAAAGGAGAGTTAACTGTAGCCAAACATGAGAAAGAAAGCTAATTTCAGAAGTCCTCATGTTTTCTGGTGGAAGAAAAAGTCTAAAGAAAAAGATAGAAGAAAAAGTCAAAACAGACAAGTGACTAAGTATCTGTAGCTCAGATACAGATCAGAAGAGAAAAAGTAATAATCTTAGGGGCTATATGACCACAAACTGAGCCTTCTCCAGAGATAAGACCCATGTGAAGAAGTACTGGGTAACAGGGATAATAGACATCATCCCAACCTTCCAGGAGCTCACTGTCTATTAGAAAACAGACATGAAAACAAAGTATTACAACATTTGCAAGGTGCCGTAGAAGTGAGAAGGAAGAAATGTAGGGGTTAAGGAAGACTTCACAGAAAAGAGTGTGCTTGAGCTAAGACCAACACGTCAAGGGAAGTAAGACAATTCCAGGTGGAGGGAAGAACAAGAGCAAGGGTCTGGAGCCAAGGCAGAGAGTGGAGAGACTTACTGGAGATAAAGCAAAGACAGAGGCAAGAGACCTGCTATCACATGCTTAAGAAGTGTGAACTTCTTAGGTGCTTAGAAGCCATTGAAAAATTTTAAACTAGGGATTGACTTGATCATACTGGTATTTAGAATGGTCAATCCAATACAGCATGAAGATGGTTGGGGTGGCGGGGGCAAATCCAGGCACCAGTTAAGAAATACTGCAATAACGCAAGGGGAGATCATGAGTGCTGGAATTAGGATGGTGGCAATGGGGAAGGTGAGGTGGACGCAGATGTGGGAAATGGGGCTGACATGACTTGGTATCCAAATGGATGTGAAGGGAGGGGAAAAATCTAAGGGAGTCTTTCAGATTCTGGCACGATTAAGGAAAATGGTTAGGACAGCCCTCACGACAGAGTCAGGAAGGCATACGATTGAAGAAAAGATGCTGAGTTCATTTATGAACCTGTTGAGTTTGAGATTTCTCTGGACATCCCGGCATTTGTAGTCAGGAGACAGATAAAAGAGCTTGGAGCACATGATATAAGTACAGGCTTAATAAGAATACCTGACAGTCATCATATGTAGGTAGATAATAACTTAGAGATAGTGACATTGGTGAAATTGCCCAGAAAGAGTGTTTAACGAGAAGAGGAAAGGAAAGGAAAAGCAGAAAAGAAAGCTGAAGACAGAACTCAGAACACAGATACTTCAATGGTAGATAAAGGGAAAAGAAAAAAATGAGAGAATAAGAAGGAAATGAGGGGACAAATCAAGTTAGAGATCCTGGAAACCTTAGGAAGAGAAATATCAAATAGGAAGAAGTGGTCAAAATGTGTCAAATGCAAAAGAAAGATCATTTAAAAAGGATTGAAATGGTCTTCTAGTTCCACTGAATACAAATATCAAATGAAATTAGACAACAGAGAGCAGACTAGCATAGTCCTAGAATTTAGTAGATATTTGATAGATGATGGATGGATGGATGGATGGATGGGATATTAACTATCCCTGATTGAACCCACTGTGTCCATAATGGGTTACATTTGTGATGGTTCTATCCAGAGGCAGAGAGCTGGACAAAGGTGACCTCAGGGAAAAAAAGAAATATACAGTCCACAGAATAACAAGAAAAATACTCATAGCTATTTTACCAAGAAGGGTCTTTCAAAGGTCATTCCATCTATCCCCCTGCCTCTGGCAGTATGTCAAGGGCAATTTTTAATGCATGCTATCAATAACATAAAAAAACCCACATATGCATGCATCTAAATCATACTTTCCAGAAGGAAGGGAGGAGTAAGTTTGCATCTACCCTACCACCTCTTGCATCTGGCGGGGGGAGCGGAAAAACTCGTCATCAGCCTAGCTGCTGCCCCTGGAGCCAACAGCACAACCAGAGAGCCAAGTCTCTGTGAAATGCATCAGATCAAACTCAATGATCAATAATAAAATCAACAGCCTTCTCAAAGCCAAAGGGGTTGAAATTCAGAAGGGGCAATCCTGTAATTTCTCCTGGGGCCATACAGCACACTCATTTTCATGAGATTTATAGCTTTAACCAATTCTCCAGATGCAGGACAGACCTTTTGACTAGGTCAGAGGCCAGGGTCAGGGCAGTAATGATCTAACAATCAGAAGGGTTCATGGATCCTAGACCACCATCCCCCCAGTCCTGCCAGTTCTAACAAGAGAAATGCAAACCCCTTACAAGGGTTAACCAATCAAATCAGAAAATCAAACAGGCATACAGTTCAGCTGGAAGAATGTTCCTTTATTAAACAAACAATGTGTCTGGAACACTTCTGGTCTCATTGTTCCACTCCAGGCCGGAGACTGAAGCTATAGAAAGAAACGAACAATTTCAATAATGCTCATCCTGGGCTGACTCTACCGGCACACAGGAACTTCCTGGCTGGGGCTGAGAACTGAATTAACTCTTTCAGGCTATGGTTGGAGGTGAGGGGTGGGGCTGGGTGGGATGGGTGGCCAGGGAGGTAGAAAAAGAGATTTCAAAGTGTAAACAACTATTGAAGGTGGAAGGCTGAATGGCGCTGCGAACAAATGTGGAGGCTTCACGGGTCTTTAAGGATGGGAAGGAGAGGGACAGGCGAAAACATCTCATACTGAGGTTTTACAACAGCAATGCTAGTAGGCCCTGGCCTGTGTCAACTCAGCCACGGCAGTGGTCACCTTCCCTGTGGTCTGAAAGAAATGATGCCTCTCACCAACTCAAGCATCCATCCTAGTCTACCACGAGGTGTGTGGTCTGCATTTTACAAACGGGAAACTCAAGTTTGAAGTGATTTCCTGAGACTACTTGATTTCGGGACCTGTTCTGCTCTAGCTCCTCCACGTTGCAGGGAAGGGAACTTGGAGAGCCATGGCCCTTCACGATAGCTTCAGACAAAAAGGCTAGGATCTGCACTCCTCCCCACAGGCATGGCGTGGGGACAGTGCCGGCCTCAGGTCCTGGCCTGCTGGCTAGACAGAGGGCATTCACAGTTTGGTCAGACATCAGAGGCACTAGTGGCCAAAGGACCAGAGCCATGTGACAGGTCTTCTTGTCCAAGGTACAGAGGAAACCAACATCAAAGATAGGAGAGGCATTAGCTGGGTGGTCTGAGAGAGCAATTAGGGAGGAGCAAAGGAATAAAGAAAAGGCGGGCGCCCAAACAGAGCCACAAACAGAGCTGTCTTTGTTGTCCTGACTCAAAACCCAGCAGCAGACAAAGGCCCCAAGAGAAAAGGCAAGACCTTGCTCAAACTAGGGTCGGGGGCATTGCCTAGACCTCTCTGGGGAGAGCTGTCCACTGGATAGATGATAGACAGGAAGGAGGGCAGATGAGAGAAAAAGGGGAAATTCTCAAAAAGAGGATGAGGTTAAAATCCAGATGGGGAGACCCAGAGAACAGAAAATAGTATATGCAGACAGACGCCTCCCTGCGGTCTTCCTACTAGGGCTCTGCATGAACCCCCTGATCATTCAGGAGCAGCCAGAGCCCTCCACACACCTTGTTGGGAGCCACTAGCATGCACCACTTGTGGAGGAAGCTAAAAATCTCAGAGTGGCTCCGTTTTCCCTTCCCCAGCTTCCTGTCAGTCCCCAGCTAGGGCGCTGAAAACCGAGCTCAGTTAAGTATTTGGGCTCACACACAAAACCTGTGCTTACTCCAGTAAAACTGAGGTTCACCCAGGAAGAAGACACATCCCCCAGGGATGGGTCCACCTACTCTATTGCTGAAGCAGACCTGGAGATGCCTTCTGCCTCGGGGCTTACTCCTAAATTTACCACCACTCTGCAAAAACACTCATGGAAATGTGATGCAGCTGTCTGTTTAATCCTGGGTAATGTCTCTTGCTTGGTCCCTTATGCCATCGATTGGAAAGAGCACACACACTTGGGTGGGTTTGGATATGTGTGTGTGTTGGATGCCTGTTCAGCTGCCAGGTCTCCGGCTCTTAGCAGGATACTCTCCAAGCCTGGAGGGGGGAAGCAGAGAGAGCAGTGGGCTCAGCACTCCGATCTTCCCTTCAAGTCCCTGCTCTACTACTGCCTGGAATTGGAGCCTTGGCAAGACACGCCTGTCTAGGCCTCAGAGTCGCTGTGACATTAGAAGTTTGAATGAGATGACTGATGTCATAGGTCATCTCTAGCTCTGATATTTTCTGGGTTTATTTAATGTATTTTAGGGTGCCAGGTATTTATAATTTAGCAACTACAATAGCAAACGTAGATTGACCATAGTCCTTTATCTAATCAAAATGTCTGAGCTCTGGCACACTGTGCCTGCATCCAGAGAATTGGTTACAGCTGTAAATCTCACAAAGATGGATAGCCCCGGGAGAAATTACAGGATTGTTCTTTCTGAACTTCAGCCACCGTGTTGCAGACACTTCTCTAAACCCTTCTTATGCATTACATAACTTAATCCCAACAGCAGCCCTGACAAGTATATATAATAATAATCCCCATTTTACAGAGAAAGAAACTGAGGCACAGAAAAGTTAGATGTGTGGTCCAAGGTCATCCAGCTAGTGAAAAATGGAGATAGAAAACCTGGGCATCTGCCTCTGGACCCTGGCCACTTAACTCTGACATTCCATGGCCCCACCAGCAGGGAGTAAAGGGAAGGGCATTTCGAATCTGGGCCTTTCACCGGGCGACACTAGATCACACCCAGTATGGGCAGTGATTCTAGCTGCTGCCTTGAGGACATTGTAAAATTCATGAGAGAAGAGGATGAAATTACTAGCGTCTGTTCGGAGCACAAGGGCAGCTTCAGTTTCAGAGGTGTCATGCTGACCCCGTCTACCTGACCAGCTTCATCCGCAGTCCGAATATCAAGTGCAGACCTGAAAGCCTGTCCTTTTGCCCCTTCCTCGCCGCTCCTTCCTGCTGCTGTAACCGCAAATATCTCCTGATGAAGAGTGATCACGATGAGATGGCAAGGTGGCCTGAAGGCAAGTTCAGGTCACTAGGCCGAGGCGCCATCTTTGTGTCCTGGCCCAGAACAGCTCACACGTGCTACACCAGTTCAGAGCTGGTGAGCAGAGAAGGTCAACACCTGCACCAGGACGCTCAGCCTGCTTTGTGAAGGTGCTGCCACCTTGCCTAATAGTACACATTGGAAAGAAACAACAATCGCTTAGGTCCTTCTCTCCAACCCATGACCTAAGACAACACACTGGGTCTGCAGATTGCCCTTAGGTCATCTGGGGAGAAAATGGAGCAAATAAAAATGAAGGGAAGCCAGGAGACAGGCCCACAAACACATTCTTTTCTCCCAGAATGGTGAAGAAGAACAAACACAGTCCCAGGGAAGGGCTGCTAATGAAGAATACAGGGGTCCCAAGGCACAAGCACCACCTTCCCATCCACCACCACCATGTTCAAAATCTGGTTCTGATTTGCTACAGCATCCATCGCCTGAATCCACCAGAAAGCACTACATTCCTGCTCAACTATTTCATCTCCCTCTGGTCCAGCCTGCTCTGGCCTCATGTCAGATTAATATTCCTATTCCGTGGAAGCCGGATGAAATTGCCTTTGGTGGGGTTGACCTCTCCAGTTGGCCCCGGCTGCCTGGAAGTCAGTGGTAGCCACCACCCCTTCCCCACCCCTGGGGTCTGAAAGTGTAAACACTCAGGGTGGCCCCTGACTCATATAGAAAGTTATTAGGAAGGAGTGAGGCTTTACAAGGTGTCAGAGCTTTCACCAAGCTTTTGGGTTGGGTGAGCTGATCTCGGGAATTTGCAGAAAGAGAGCAACTGAATGGAAAATGCACTGACAACACAGGCTATGTCTAAGGTCCATGCTTACTAACTAATGAGCATGACTGTGCAAAAGGTGGCTGTAAGAATAAGACCAGATAATAGCTAATATTTAATGAACAACTTATCATATGTTAGGCATTGTACTATGGGCTTTAAATGCATTATTTCATTTAATTTTCTCAATGAACCCAGCAACTAGACATTACTACTTTTTCCCACAGGTGAGAAAAAAAGTAAGACAGAAATCTATGGAAACAGGACCAGAGCATCAGTAAGTGGCAGAGCCAAGACTCAAACACAGACAATGTAAATCCAGAACCCAAGTCCTTCACCACGGAGCAATACTACCAGCATGGCCTGAGTTCTTTGGAATGTTCGTTAGAACCATACACCTTCATGAGTGACAATGGGAATGACTCTGAGGGCTGTCCGTGGCTAATAAGACCCCTGAGCTAGGATAGTCTAGACTCCACCTCGCTCACAGACTCAGATCACAAATCAACACATACTCACTAAATGGGACATTAGTCTATCAGTGCATCAATCAGAAGTAACTGCAGGTCCAATCACCAACGGTGCCCAGATGCCTGGAGTGGGTCAAGAGGACCCTGAGTAAAGTCCTGACCTGAAATTCAGGACCTGAATTTTAGGAGAAGAAACCCTCTCAGGTCCATCCCAACCTGCAAATCTAAGTTGCCCTGACCCTCCCCAGAAAGTTTAAAAATAGTGAGACGTCAAGACTCAAACAGCTATTTGTACAGCATTATTCACACTAGCCAAAAAGTAGAAGCAGCCCAAGTACCCATCAACAGGTGAGTGGATAAACAAAATGGAATATTATATACAATGGAATATTATGCAGCCTTTAAAAAGCAGGGACTTCTGACACATCTACGTCACAGATGAATGTGAGGGACATTATGCTAGGTGAAATAAAAGGACACAAAGGACAGTCATAAAAAGAAAAAACATTGTATGCTTCTGCTTATGTGGGATACCTAGAAAAGTCAAATTCATAGAGACAGAAAGTAGAATGGTGGTTCCAGGAACTCAGGGTAGGGAGATGAAGAGAATGGGAAGCTAGTGTTTAATGGGTGCAGGGTTTCAGTTGGGGAAGATAAAAAAGTTCTAGAGATGGATGGTGGTGATGGTAGCACAGCAATGTGAATGTACTTAATACCACTGAACTGTACACTTAAAAATGTTTAGAATGATAACTTTTGTTATTTAAAATTGTATGTATAATGTTTTTTATATATAGATTATTCGAAATACATATATTTAACCACAAAAAATGTATAGTAAATGTTATTTCTCTTGAATCTAATAACAATTAAGAATTAGGCTTGAATCTTAGGGGGAAAAAAGAGAAAGGAATACATAATTAATAAAAGCCACAGATGAAAAGGAGCTACATTCACTAGCCTCAAACCCCAGTGAAATGTAATGATGGATTCATTGAAATACAGGAAAGTGAAAGTTAAATCTTCCAATATTAAATTATTTAAGTGTGTAACCCTACCTGCCACAGCAGTACCTTCAGTAAAAATGTATGATTCGAGGCAGATCACACACAAAGGGACCCTGAGACCAACCCTGGGAAACCACTGCCTCCTCCGTGGGGACTGAGAGTCCCCGGGGGGTGGCCCCAGTCCTCTGCAGAACATTGCCACCGGTGTCCAGGGAAATGGGGCTGACTATTCCAGCAGGCCCAAGTAACCATAACACTGAGTCACAACTATTCATCTCTGTTCAGTCATTTTGTTAGTCATTCAACTAACATCTTACATACACCTCTCTGTGCCAAGCACTATGACAAGCTCTGGAAGTAACAGAGGAGGAAGAGAAAGCAGGAAGCAGAAGAATTCATTTTTTTGAGCACTGCAATATGCCAAGTGTAGCAAGAGGCGCCTTAAAAGCATTGTCTTCTGTAACTCTCACATAAGCTCAGTGGGAAAGATAATTCTGATATGTCCACTTTTTAAAACTGCAAATGCAAAATCTTAATGAGAAAGATAAAACTTTTGGCAGTCTCACAGGGATTTGAATCGTGTTTGGCCCCAAAGCATGAGTGCCTAACAGCTATTCTACCCTGCTCACCCCTAGAGACGTGGAGATTAATTACACATGATGCCAGCTTACGCACGGCTGGGAACAGTGGGACAAATACGTAATGGCACTACAAGAAGAGACTTGCTAAAATATGGGCCAGTTTGAGTGCCCATGAGCCCAGGCAGGAGAAGTCAGGAAAACTCCACAAGGATGGGACTCAAACTCTGAGCATCTTCTAAGTGTCTTTATCTCCTGCCCAAGACTGTGGCTTTCTTGGGAGCCAGGACCACATCTCCTCTTCTCTACACAGCCCTCTTTCCCACACTGAGTGCTAGAGTTGGGTGTGGGGGCCACCAACCAGATGCACAATCAACCCAGGAATGACAAAGTGAGATTCCCAAGTACAGTGAAAATGAAGCCTTTTCAATTGGTGCCTGACTGTGAAGTAAACCCTTTCTTTACCCTTTATGGCTTGCAGGTTTCACTCAGCAAAGTTTCCCCACAGGGCTCTTTACTGCCTCCTGGTGGTGTGGAGGACTCATGGCAGTTGTGCAAATACCACAGATCCTTGGGGTTAAGAGTTCAGAAATGAAAGACAGAGGACTATGCCTGTGGACAGCACAAACAAGTACACAGAAGGAAAACAGAGCTCAACAGATCTGTGCCTTCTCTTATCTGTGGCCCCTGAGGCTTAAAATTCCACTCTTTTCTTTTTTTTTTTTTTTTTTTCCTGCCTAGACCTGCATCTTGGGAAAACCAGATCTGCCCAGAGGTGGTGATTCCCACTAGTATTGAGTTCTTAGAATTGGAAAATTTCCCCTAGGGGTCTGGGGAAGGTAATATGGCCTCTTGTGGCTGCAAGGCTCATTCCTCTAGATGACAGCTGCTCTGAGAGATGCTGGTACCTTCAACGCCAGTCCACAGGCCAAAGCAGAATGTACTTTGAGCTGCTCACATTGGAACGGCAGTAAGCAATGGAATAAGATCCTATCTTAAGTGCTTTGGGGTCATCAGATGAGGGTCTTCCACCCACAGCTCAGGGCACAGGTATATATTCAGAAAAAATCAACAGACTGCTTTTTCTTTATAAATACCCTAATCTGAAGTTAATTATTCTTGAGACTATTTTCTAGGGTTTTCCTAAAGGCACACATCAAAGTGTGAGATAGAAAGAAGTTAACTCAGCAAACCCTTGTCAAGCCCTGTGTTAGGGTCTAGGGAGTGGAATTAAAAAGGACAGAGCCACCATCCTCAAAGTGGAGATGAACATGCACTATCATTATGCGCAAGTTTAATGGGGTACAAAGTAAAGGTCTATAGAGGAAAATGGGCATCGCAGAGGAGGCAGGAGGGGGAGAATTTGCAAAGGGGAAACGTCTGATTGACACACCGCTGATTGACAGTTAGTGCTGGGTAAATACCTTGGATGGCCTCACACAGAAATCTGGGCTCATGCCCTTGTCATCCAGTGGCTGTCCTCCTCTCCAGCACAATGGCAGGCCCAGCTCTGCAGTCACAGGCTGGACCACCTGCCATCTCCTTCCTCTGGCAGTGACACAAAAGACACTGTTTCACAAGCTACAGCTCATATAGGATGTAGACCTTCCTAACTCACTTCGTTGTGTTTGTCTTTTTATTTGCATTCAGACCTCATCATAGTCTACTCTTTCCGTGGTTGGGATTTACAATCCTGATGTGCTGTGTGAGTACATTTCCTTTCAAATGTCTTCTCTGTCTTTGCCACCTCAGAATTCCTTACCGTTGTCTGAGTTTCTTTTCTCTAAAATTCTGATTCCTGTGAGGCACATTCAGATCATAGCTACCATTTTTTACTTAACAAATAAGTACATGGCAAGTCTGGTACGTAAGTCCGAGCATGCCCCAGTTCTGTGCTTTCCTCATTGCCAACACGGCATGAGCAACCGGGTTCCTCTTTTGCTAATCAGTTTTTCCTTGTTATTCAGAATTGAGATAAAAATTTAGTTCCTCTTATTGTCTCTCTGTATTCAAAAACATAGCCTGTAAACAAAGAAATTTAAGAGTTAATAGATGTTCCATGATAATTCTATATATATTTAAAGCAGCTATCTTCATAATGGAAATTCCCCACCACAACATTTCCACAGGGTTTGAATTCTATACTAGGAAAGCATCAACCGTAGTTCCTATTTGGCTGAGTAATCTATAGCATACTCCATAATGTTTTATTCTTTTTAGGTCCTCATCTGCTCAACTAACAGATTTCCACTGCTTTTTACCTTCTGCTTATTAAATAGTAGACCATCAAGACCTTAATGTTATGAAAATGCAGGAACCTGACCTGTAGTCTACTCTGGAGAAAAGAGTTTTCCCATCCTTATTTAAGGACACACTATATCAGTAGTTCCCAAAATGTGGTCTGGGACAAGCAGCCGTAGCAGCAGCATCGCCTGGAACCTTGCTAGAGGTACAAACTCTCAGGCCCTATCTGAGACTGACTGAGCCAAAACCCTCATGGTAGGGTTCGGAAAGCTGTGTCTTAGATGAGCCCTCCAGGAATGTACCCTCCCTGTGTCTTGTGTTTTGAATGTAGCTATGTATTCAGAACAGAACGTATGGAGCAGCTATTTGAGAATTCCGAGGAATGAAGGAAGGTTAGGAGAAAAGAACGAAATGTGAACTTATACCAAACTCATTTTCCCCCTCCTGTATCCCCCTACTTAGGCTCAAGGCAATCCAAAACCAAGGAGTAGGCTTCATTGGCATAGACAAAAGGAGTCCCAGAAGAAGCCCCCTGGTTCTGGCCCAAAAACATCAGGAATGAAGAAAATGCCACAAGAAATGGTAAATAGCTGAGCAAATAAAATAAACCATTCTTCTCCTCTTGAGTTCTTTAAAATATATTTGACAGTTAAAAGTAAAAAATATAACATTTTCTGGTGGGTCTTTCAACTTATGTAACTGTAATACATGAGAAAACTGTAAGACAAAAGGAAGTTATAAGGCAGTAAGGTTTCTACACTTCCCTTCAGGTGATTTTAAGCAGTGTGGAAAATTAGTCTATCTACTATAATCCCTAGGGCAACCACTAATAAAAATATACGAGGAGATATATTCATAAACAAGCTTTTCCATTGATTCTGATAATGCTCAAATTTGAGACCAGTGGACTACAGAAAAGAAAAACTTTAGGTCTCATTGAAATCCTGATTAGCATTCACTTATGACACTGGAACCCCAGCTTTCAGAGGTACAGTAGATGATTTTTTGGCCTAGAAAGGGTCCCAAGTGATTCTGATAAGGATCAGAGGGAATCCCAGAGCCTACACCATAGCAGGTAAACTGACGTATTCCTCAGTCCCACAGTGGACAAAGGGCAGCTCTTTCCTGCCTCTTTCCCTCCACTGGACTAATAATATTCAAGGTAGAAGTCGGACACTTGCACCTCTAGGTTTTTGAGGATAACTAATGTTCTTTGTGAGGAAATCTGATGGAAAAAAAAAATGAGGGGGTTGTTATCAAGGTCTGCCCACCAGTTGTAGTGGGAGGAGTCACTTGGGGTTTCTGTGCCTCATTTCCCCCTCCTTTTAAGCCCCACCGCACCATTCCATGTGGTCAGAATGAAGATGAAAACAGTGAAACACTGAAGATGAGAGGTGCTTAATAGCACCCTAAGTGGGATGACAATTAATATTTTGTGGGGATATTACCTATCTCTAAAGAGAGCAAAGAAATTTACAGAAATAATTCAGGTAATTCTTCCAGCTTCCTTGTGAATGAGAGAAATAATTCCCCCAATCAGTGACTTTTGGCAACTGAGTCTCAAAGAAACTGAATCCTTCATGCTAACTGGTTGGGATCTGGGTGCATACAGAAGATATGTGAAAGAGAAGAAAATTCTGGGCCGAAACAATAATTCAGGAAGAGATCCACTGACGAAAAATTTTGATTGGAGCAATCTATGATTTTAAGCTCTTAAAAAAAATTGTAACTGGAGATACAAATGTGGGAACTCTCTTACCCTAAAACTGGTAACAGAAATGCTGAGAATAAAATAAATCATCTTGAGAGTAACTGTAAAGTGAGAAAAAAAAAGAGAGTCTTGGAATGAGATTTGAAGAAGCCTAACATTTAAAAATCAGAGTAGAATAACCCAACCAAGGAGACTTCGAGGAAGTAGCCAGGGAGGTAGGAGAAAAATCGGGAAACTCTGGAATCGGGGAAGGTAGTGTTTCAAAGAGGAAGGAATGGTCAACTGTGCTGAATGTGGTAAACAGCTTAAGGGCGCTGAGAACTACAAAAAATTCTGTTAGTTTTAGCACCAACTGGAAGATCCTTGTCATCTATATGACAGCCCTTGGGGCAGAGTGTTGGGAACAGAGGTAGATTAAAGTATTTTGACAATGAGGTAAAGGAATGGAAATAGTAAATAAAAATACTTTGAAGGTCTATGAGATACTCACAAGTGCAGTTATTAAGATAATGAGGTACTGGGAGTGCCCCTCTAGTTGTTAGGTGGGATGCTGCCTGATTCATGAATTGCTTAATAAAGCCAAGTAGCCCTGGCTGGTGTGGCTCAGTGGATTGAGTGCCGGCCTACAAACAAAAACATCACTGGTTCAATTCCCAGTCAGGGCACATGCCTGGGTTGCAGGCCAGGTCCTGAGCAGGGGCTGTGTGAGAGGCAACCACACATTGATGTACCTCTCCTTCTTTCTCCCTCCCTTCCCCTCTCTCTAAAAATAAATAAATAAATAAATAATTTTTTTAAAAAGCCAAATAGATCTTTAAAAAAAAAAAATGAGGTATTAGGACAAGATAGAGAATGAAATAAATTAGAGAGTCCAGAAAGCAGACACACACACTTGATCTGTGATACAAACACTGCCGCAGAGCAGTGGGAAAGATTAATTCTTTCAATAAATGAAGCTGGGTCCATTGAATATCCATGTGAAAAAAACATTAATCTTGACTTACACCTCATGCCACATACCCACAAATCAAGTTTGTGGATTGTAGACCTAAATATGAAGGGTTAACCAATGAAGGTTCTGACAATAATATTAAAGAGCACATTCATGACTTGGATAGGGACGATTTCTTAAACAGAACACCAAAAGCACTAATTATAAAAAATAGATCAATAAATTGGACTAAAATAAAATTAAGAACCCCTATCCACCAAAAGATACAATTAAAGAGTGAAATGGAAAACTGTTGTGGAAAGAAGGTGTTTGCAAAATATACATTCAACACAGACTTATACCAAAAATGAATGAAGAACTCCATCAGATCAGTGAGGGAAGGACAGATAACCCCTATTTTAAACTAGTCAAAAGACTTGAACAAGAGCTTTACAAATGAGGATATCCAAATGACTGGAAAAGAAAAATACACATGAACAGGTTTTCATCTCATTAGCCATCAGAAATTACAAATTAAAACCACACAGAGATACCACCACACGTGTACCAGATGACTAAAATATAAATGACTGACAATACCAAGCGCTGACAAGTATGTGGAGAAACTGAATTCCCATACACAGCTAATGGGAAGTATAAGTTGCTACAAGCACTTTGGAAACTGTGCAGTAGTGTCTACTAAAGCTAAACATACACAGGCCATATGCCCTAGCAATTCCACTCCTAAGTATATACACATCAGAAACGAATTCACCGAAAGATATATAAAAGAATAGTTACAGCAGCACTATTTATAATAGCCTAAAACATGAAACAACCATAACGTCTGTCAACAGTAGAATGGATAAGTAAATTGAGGCCCATTCAAACAATGAAATAAATACCTGTATAGTAATAAATAAACCACCACTACACACGATAGTATAGATGCATCTCACACAGTTAAGGCTGAGCAAAAAAAAAAAAAAAAGCCAGACACAGAAAATATACTGTATGATTCCATTTATATAAAACTCAAAAACTGGGAAAAACTCGTGTGTGATGCTAGAAGCCATGGCCTTTGGGGGAGGAAGGGCCTGCGACCGGGTGAAGGCCCAGGGGTCTTCTGGAGGTTGGAAATGTTCTTTCTTCATCTGAATGGTGGTTACACAAGTGTATCCACTTAGTGATAATTCATCAAGCTGTACATTTATGATTTGAGTATTTTTCTAAGTCACATTTCAATTAAAAGTTGTTTTGGTTTTTTGGTTTTTTTTTTAAGCCTGTCTACGAAGAGGAGGAGTGAGCAGGTCATGACTGGAGCGGGTAATAGGTTTAAAGAGGTGTTTCTAAAAACAGAAAATAAAGAGTATGTGAAATCAAGTTGCAGCCCAAGAAACTTGCTGTCTCTTGATGAAGTGGAAGAAACCCCCTGCTGTCTGCCTGAGCGGGGCTCTACATTCTGCCCAACAGGTGGCCATGCATAGTAGGAGCTTTATAGGCTTGCTGATGAAAAGGCCCCTCTAGACCAGCAACTTTCAATCCATGTGCCATCACAGAAACCCTGGTGTGCCGCAAGAACCTTTAAAACATGGAAAACCTGACTATTTAGTCAGGGGTGCTGATTTCTTTCCCCTCAGACTGTCACATTAAAAAATGACAACAGCCAACACAACAATAGCCATTGGGTGTGAATGAATCAAAACTACACCTATTTTTTGTTAACTCGGCAAAAATATATATTTTTTGGTGTGCTGCAGACTTTCAGTAATTAGTTTATCTGTGCCATGAGATGAAAAAGGTTGAAAATCACTGCTCTAGTTAATACTTCAGCTTAGAGGGCCAGCAAATCTCTCTTTAATAGTCATTCTGACCACATCTCAGGGGACTACAGATTTCACGTTATTGAGAATTCTAATAACTCAGCCAGAGAACCAAATTGCATCATTTTCACCTTCGGAGGAGGAAACAGATGCATTTAGTGGGTTAGCATCTACCCCACCCGCCACGGATTCTGAGATCCTCGGTCAGGTAAATCCACAGAACCCAGGGGAATGAGACAGCAGTGCAATGCCGGCTCTGAAACAGAGTCCCAGCTTCATCTCTGAAATCCTCAGTTTCTACAAAATGGGAACAATAATTTCACAACAACTGCTACCTCACAATAATTTTGTTAAGAGAATATAAAAGTCTGGCATGTACTCAGGTGACCACAAATGTTTGTTCCCCTTCTCCTCCCCACTTCCCTAGGGAAGTAGAAGGTTCTTACAAGAGAGAAACAGCTAGCTCTGTCTTGCAAAGAGCTCACAAGCCAGGGTTATAAAGGTCCCTAGGATTCCAGACACGTGTTCTTAAAACCATGCAGTCTCCTGGCACAGTATCTGCCAGTCTGCAGGACAGCTAATCCCTCTTCCTTTGCACAGTGGTCATTCAAATCACTCTCATAATTCACAGGGGTTTCTGTGTTTCCACACAGTTTGGGTGTGTGTGCTTTTCCTAGATCAAGGAGGGGGTCAGCGGAGGAGGTAGGGGGGACACAGCAGCACGTGTGTGTGTGTGTGTGTGTGTGTGTGTGTTTCAAGCTGCAGCTGTTTATTCCCCCAGATGAATTTTAAAGTCACTCCAAATTCATCAGCATCTTCTGAGGAAGACTCCCAACTAGAAGCAACGTGTTCAAAACTCAGGAGCTGTGATGAGGTACAAAGGCAGAGAATTGGGATGGGGCAGGATGCATGAATAATGTTTTTATCCTGCATGAATAACGTGTTTATCCTGTTCTCTCTGCCACTCAAGTTCTGACAGCCTCTCAGGAGCATCCAGCTCACCTCAATTCAAACCCTCGGATTTCAATTTAACCTTGGTGCAACAGGAGCCCTGCGAGGCTGGAGCCTACTGTGGTGCCCAGCTTCTCCCTCTAGCCTCTGGTTCAAGGTTAAGAGAAAGGAAATGTGCGGGCAAGTGGAAGGAAGATGGGTTGTTTGGACCGGCGTCCATTTCTGAGCCTCTCCCAGGCACAAGAGTTTTAACTCTCCATGCCTAATACTCAGCACCCATCTGGAGGTCAAAGGACAATTTAAAATGTTTTGTAAAATTGAAAAAGTTAGTGAACTTCCATGGTCTCCATCTGTCAAATGAAACGAGCTTTAAAGACTCTCGAAGGTCCCTTGCAACTCTGGATTTCTCAATCATCGGGGCTTACAAATAAAGTAAAGTTGAAAAAATTAAAATAAAATAAACTTTCCCTTTTCAAAAAAAAATGGGGGCACATTCACTCTCCCTCTGCATTTAACTTGTGACCCCTGCTACCCTGGCCCAGCCCCCACCCCGGACAGGAAATAGACCCCCAACCCCCTCATCTGGCACTCGGTCACTTCATCTGCTGAGTATTTAATTAGAACTGGTGATGGCTGTTTGGAAAGAGCCAAGGCCACGAGGGCAGGAGGTGTCTCCTTGTTCTCGGCTCAGGAGACTAAGAGAAAGCTGGACAGCTGGGACAGGTCTCATTCTAGGTCGTCCCCCTGCTGGCAGCACTTGATGGCTTTCAGTGTTCATCAGTTCCAATGTTCTCCTGGGGAGGGCCATGGACTTCAGATTGGGTGGGGCCCCTCTCAGCAGGGGAACCGGCTCTCCGAATCCCACTGCCTTCATGGTTTGCTTTCTGAAGGCCAGAAATTCACGTCTCCATGCCGAGTAAGCCTGCAGCGCCGGCTGCAAAAGGGACCTGGAGATGTTAGCAAACCCAGGCAGGAAGTAACAACGAGCAGATTCAACCTGGAAAAATGTGGCCGTTGCATCTGGGGATAAATAATCAGAAACACAAATACTCAGGTGGGAGGGAGATGCCTGGAACAGGAAGCAGCCAGACAGCATTTGGAGAGGAGCTTGCAATGTGATCTAGTGACAAAGAAATTGCTGGGGGATTCACAAGCTGGATGCATGGAGGTGATACCCCAGCAAGAACAAGGAAGGAACAGGGGCGGAGCCTAGCAGCTGTTCTTTGCCTCCCCAGAGGCCAGGGCTATGTGGACCAAGGGGTTGAGATGGTAGCAAGAGAGGTTCAGGCCAGACTCTAGAAAGAACCTTGTCAATAGGAGGCATAGGGAGATATTACCTGAGATGATGGAGAGGTGTCTGGGAAGGTGTGAGAAGCAATGGGACACAGGAAGCCCATTCCAGAGCAGGAGCATGGACAAGATGACATTCAGACATTCCATGCGGCCCACCAACATGAGCGATTCTGCAGAAAACAGTGAGCTGACCTGCTTATAGATGCCACAGAAGACAAGAGATGCAAGAACCCAAACCAGCCAAAAACACTAAAATTTAAGAGCTTGGGAAAGTCATGTATGTAATTTAAGACAAAGCCGGCAAGAGATCCAACCTGCGGACGACCAGACTCCCTCCTCCTCAGGCCCACAAGGAAAATATTTTCCAACCCTCCCATTGGCCCCATTTCTGAGGACATGGGAGCCTCAAAATGAGGCCCCTGAGACAAATCCCCACGTACATTAGACCCAGAGGGGCCAATCAAATGCATACCATCCAATCTGTTCCTTCACCAACATACGGTTGCTCCGGAGGAATTGAGGTTAGACCTCAGGAAGAACTTCCCTCCTGAGTTTTGAGATACTGTCGGAACAAGCAAAAGAGACCATTTACATTCTTGCTTCCTCTAGCAGGTCCATAAGCTAGATGGTACTTACAGTTGTATAGGGGGAAACACACTTTGCAGCTGAAGCACAGTGAGAAAGGTACAGGTGTGCCTTGCTTCAAACAAGCTTGAGATTAAAAGTCCAGGTTAGAAATCAGATAAATTAGGCTGATTATTCACTTTCAAAAAGGACTCATTGGAAAAAGCTACCATATTTTGCCATGCATAATGTGCTCCTGTGTATAATGCGCACCCATGTTTTTGTGTGAATTATACACGGGATTATATTTATAATACCCATGTATAACATGCATCCTTATTTTTCTCTCAAAAATTCGGGCCAAAAAGTGAGCATTATATGCAGCAAAATATGGTACATTAATACACTGAAATTTTTATGAGAATTTTAAAAATACTTGTTCGATATGGCAGGCTAGGCTTTTAGTTCGAACCAGGCACTAAGGTAGACGACCTGTTCACCAGCCCAGTGATTCCAGGTGAGGCTTCCTGGGGACCATTCAGCCTTCTGTTGAGGTATTTGATATGGAGTCTTAGCCCTTAAGCAAGCTTTCCAGAGACTCTAGAAAGAAGGGGGGAAACACAGCTGTCTTTGTCGGGGGGGTCCTCTGGGGCACCTGGACAGCAGGCAGGTGTCAGAGTCTCACACTGGTCCATGCATCCAGGCCAGCAGAGGAACAGAGCTAATTAGGATGGGAAAGTACCTCCAATTTACAGACAGGTACGCATAGAGGCCAGAAAAAGACAAAAATGTTTCAAAGGGATCTTTGGACAGGAGATTAAGGAACTGGAATACCAATTAAAACAGTTTCTGACATATGCCTGACATCAGGCACTGCCCTGGGCACTTTGACATATGTTATCTCATCTAATCATTTGCTTCCTTGACAAATATTAAGTACCCATGATGTGCCAATCTTGTTTGAAATAACACGAACAGATTGGGTAAGACAGCAGTAATTTGAGACATCCTAGGATTTGCCCAAGGTTATACCTCGCTTGGTGGCTGAGGCGGGGTTTGGATTCAGTCTGGCATTCTGACTTTGCTTTACATCAGAACTTTCTCCTTCGGGAAACCTTCCAGCCCTGCCCCTCTTGGTTCTAGTCGTTATAGTAAGACGGTTAGGGTGCGCGGAGACAAGGTCTGTTCAGGCGATTTGCAATTACCCAAACCAGCAGAGGTCAGTGCTACAGCAAAAACACGACAGCCCTTGGGCCCTGGAGGGAATGACACTCTGTGTTTGAGGGAGGAAGATCCCAGCACGTCTGTCTGATTCAGCTTGGCTTAGGCTAAGATTAATGACTGAATTAGGTTCCATTTCCTGAGCATCCTAACAGCAGGAGGGAATGACCCAGAATGCAAGAGGCTGTTAGCGGATTAACCATTCACCCTCCATAAGTAGCCCACACAGGCAATAAACTTGCACATTTGCAGGGGTCATCCTGCATGACCCTGAGAAATCATCCACCTTCTGTTTCCTTCATTAAACGCTGACCTCTCCAAATGTGCTGACCATGTCATCGACCTCCTCCTTCAGCCCAGACCAGCATAAGCCTCTGCACATAAGGGGCGTTCCAGCCCAAATGCTGCCTGGCTGTTACAGCATTAGGCTCCACTGTAAGCGGCTTATGACAGCTGGGATAAAGAAAGGGGGAGGCCTGTCTGGGGCCATGGGGAAAAGGAAAGAGCCAATATGGCGTGATTTCCACCCTACTGTTCCATCTGCTGGTGCCCAACACACCGCCATTTGCTTAAAGCTTTGATTCCTATTAAAAGTGCAGCGACTGCAAGCAGAGTTCTACTGAGGGTCCGAATGAAAGACCTCCAAGGGGATGCAAAGGAGGACGAGTGATGAGAAAAGCAGATGGGAGAGGTCACAGAAGAAGGGGGGCTGAGCACGCCAAGACTGACGACCCGGTGCCAGCATCATCTCTCCTGATGCCAGCCCTGTTCCCAGGGAGAGCTGACATTCCTTGTTGACTCGTTGTCTCCTGTGCCGGAGCCTTAGGGTGGCCCCGGACACCAGCCTGCACCCATTACTCCTTCTCCAATTCTTGCTGTGTCATCCCCCAGCTTCACTCTCCTGGGAACCCTGCCACCTCTCACCCCTGCCTGCTGGATCCAGATCCTTCTAGCTGTCTCAGGCGTAGTCCTGAGCGCATTGGTTCTTGCCACAAACACAGCCTATGGGTAATTAAAATGTATCTATAGGAATCCAGCTATTTCCCAACCCATAACCTCCCACCTAGGCAGATAAGAGGGGAGATACCGGTGGGCAGAACTGGGGACAAAGATGTGAGTACAGAATACTCTCAAGTTCAGAGGGTCCCTCCTCCCTCCTCTCCTGAACCTGCTTTACCTGCTGACACCCCTAGTGATGAGACTAAGGACTCCCCCTCCCCCACACCAAGCTCAGAGGGCAGCCGCCTTAGCCTTGGAGAAGTTGGACACTGCCATGACAGAGAGCGTGAACTCGGGGTCTGAATCCCTTACTGGCACCAGCTGTTTGACCTTGACCAAGTTATGTAAGCTCAGTTTTCTTATCTGCAAAATAGGGGTAGTAACAGACTTTATAGGGTTGTTTATGAGGATTAAATGAATTACTCTACATACCTAATACAGTAGACGTGTTCATTGTCATTACTAATAACCTCAAAAGCACCAGCCAGGTGCTCAGGAAGGGAGGGGCCAGATTCCTGAGGACCCCATGGAAGGAGGGAGAGAACAGCTATTCCTGGTAACGCTGGGAAGGAGATTTCTGGTGACTGGAGGAGAGCAGGGTCCCAGGGCCAGAGAGGCCTTCAGGAGACAGCCATCAGACACTTCCTGACATAGCATCCACAGGAAATAGTGTCTGTGTCTTTTGCTGAAGGGTTTTTAAATTGCATCATGGAGGCTAGGCTGGATCAACACAAACATCACCAAGTCCATAACAACACCAGTCATCCTGGGCTGTGGAATTTGTCCAATGGTACAGAGCTAAAGGGTGCTAAAAGAAAGGAGAGAGAGACAGAGAACTAGAGAGAAAATAGAAAATATTTTCTATTTTTCTATAAAATAGATGGGAAAATAGAAAAAAAGAACAAAACCTGCTAATAACCCCCAGGACTCAACCTCTTCCCCTAGCAGGTCACCAGATTTCCCTCAGCACTGGACCGGATGGCAGTCCCTCAGGGCTCCGGTTCACCACCAAAGGTCTCCGCTCACACAGACACACAGAGCTCAGCTTCTATTCTCTCTTTCTTGCCCCCTCCCTCCTTCCCCATTGCTCCCTCTCTCACCCCTAGTTTTGCTCCCCTCAGCCCTCTCCTCAGGCTGGGTGGCTCTGAGGGGGCTGCAGTGTGCTTTGGTTGGTAAAGGAGATGGAAGAACCAACGCAAAGCTACTGCCTAAGAAGCAGAAATGGGAGAGGACTCGCATGGAGAGCAAGTTGAGGTTCCAGGTGCTGTGAGAGGGTGTTGCACAAGGAAGAGAGAGGCTTCCATCTTCTTCGGAAAGCCTTCCCCACAAGCCCAGCTCTTGGAGATCTCTCCCTCCCGTGAACAACTTACATGCATTGTCTTTGCTGCACATTATACTTTGAATCAATTAAACAAACATCATTGAGTACCTACTACATGTCAGACACTGAGAAAGAAAGAAGAAGAAAGAAAGTAAGAAAGAAAGTAAGAAAGAAAGAAAGAAAGAAAGAAAGAAAGAAAGAAAGAAAGAAAGAAAGAAAGAAAGGAAGAAACCCATCAGACCTGTTACTCAGCAGTGAGTTCAGAGAGGACTGCCTGACTGGACATTGTTGTTTGGACTCCGTGGAAGATGGCCTGTGTTTTTAATATACTTAAGGTTTGCCTTTGCTGGTACTTTTCCTTTCA